>PVKA01004009.1:31149-103542 GCA_004027165.1 Ctenomys sociabilis | reverse complement strand
GAGTGCCCACTTTTGACAGGTGTAGACAAAGGAAGGGTTGTAGAAAGAAAAAATCATCCTGTGTGTGTACAGACAGTACAGTTGGGATAGATAACGCTGTGCTTCTACATAATTCTATGAGAGGCAAGATCTGCACTATTGGTGGTGGGACAGGATATTATGTCGGCTTTTAGTGCTATGGTCATCCACTAGGTAAATAATTATTGAATCTTTGATATAATTCAGCTACATAAAAACTTGTAAATATAATATCATGTATGCACCTTGTACAATACCAAAACGTTATGAAAACAGTTTGCAATGTATTATTTCATCGACTCTGTATGGTTATGGTGTTTTGAAACTGTCTGATTGACATTTGTATTTCAATAAAATAAAAATAAATGGAAAAAAAAGTACCTGCAAGCAGACCCAGGGGCCTGGGGTTCAATCCCCAGACACGCTATGCTGGCCCAGTCCCTAGGGCACTCTGAGGTGGCAATTGAGACTGGGCATGGTGACATGTGCCTGTAATCCCAGCTCTTGGGAGGTTGTAAAAAAGGCAGATCACTAGAATCTAGTAATGAGATCCTGAACACCTATAGACCCTTCCCTAAAATACAAAAATAAATAAATAAAATAAAACTTTACCAGATGCCTTAAGGAGTGGGCCATGAGTTGGACCTGCCATAATGGTTAGGAAGAAAAATCATTTTCTTTTTGTTATGTTGTTCAAGGTGTCTGTTATTAATAAAGACAACACCTGTCTTTTTAATCAAGCATTTTCTTTGGCAGGAAATTTAATTTTCCCAGAATGGACTTGCTTTTCTCATTAAATAGGTAACAAAAGCAAAACTATACCCAAACAAAACTAATAAGCCTGTATGTAGATATCAGTATATGTGTGCATGTTTGCATGTGTGTGTGTTTGTATGGTACTAGGGATTGAACCCAGACCTTTGCGAATGCTCTCATATCCAATACTACTGAGCTATATGCCTATGTTAGAATAGGCTTTTTTGTATTATGTTTATTTTATTGTTGTTTCAGTTTTCTTAGTGCTAGTGAGCTGAATTATGAAGACTTTAAAGTGTTGAAGTGAAAGAAGCTGGGAGAATACGAAGCCAGCATTTTCTCAGCCAGAAAGTCTGTGATTTCAAACATCACAGTAACTGTGTAGAGCAAGGGTAGACAGTGTTGCTCTGTGGTCACCTACCCTTTCTATTGCATGCTTGTGCTGGTTTCATCTAGTGAGTGTTACATAGCAGAGCTCAAGATATCGAGGAAATAGGAGACAAAATCTTACTAACCATTTAGGGAAACTTGATGGAATAAGTAATTTCAATATTGTCCACTGTGGTATGCCCAGAAAAAAAGAAAAGGAAAGGAAAAGAACACCAAGGAGTAATAAAAGGGCAAACAAAAGAGCAGGGTAACTTAATTGTACTTATCATCAAAGTTATTTTTATCCAGTATGAGAAACACTGAATATCACTATGCTTTGGACCAAATTCAGCAGTCAAAGTTAAATAAAGGGCATGAAGAAAAAGCTATAGAAGTTTAGACTTGCACATATATCATATATGAATGAGAAGGAGAGCAGTAATAGAGCGTTATTTTAGGCCACAAGCATCTCAAGAAGAACACTTGCGAAAATATAGGAGGAGTGTACTTTGCCTCCAAGGGTGGGGAAAACAGGGTCACATATCGCTGTAACAAAATTCACTGAAAGGGGCGTGCCAGGGAGCTTCATACTCCCACTCTCAAAAGCTGCCTCAAGCAGAAGCACTGCCACAATATAGGCTGAGTACTAAAGCCAGAAGATGAAGCTACAATGTACTTGAAAGCCTTATAATAAGTGAGATTCTTCCAGTTGCAAAGGCCAATTCTGTGTGCTTCTGTTCAGATAAGATATCAAAAAAAGACAAATCTAATGATTGGCTGTCCCTGAGAAATAATAAATCTCAGGGAAAACAGACACGATCGATTGAAAGGCCACATGGCTGGAATAGGTGTGGAAAACACTTTCTTATATCAGTTTTTAATTGTTAGCACTAGGGATTATCTGTCCTGATTGAACAGACTTAAAATAAAACATGTCTGTGATAGTTACAGAAAATGATATGCAAGATCTCCAGCATTAGCATTAATGCATAAAGGAAATTCTAAAGTGAAATTTCATTTTATAGATAAGGAGATCAAAATTAAAGAGAAAATTGTTTTTTCTGGGTCAACTATATATCTAAAATGCGAATGTCCTCAAATCTATTTAAATTTCTATATAGAAAGGTATAAATATTATTTATAACAAGATTTGTGCTGCAAAATGCCAGAACCTGAAGTACATAATTTATCTGAGGGCACGCAGAGCACATTAATGTGTCTGTTTGCACAGCAAGGTAAGATACAAAAAAAGTAGGGAATTAAGCATATTTGTGGATTGACACAAGTAGAATCAAGTGTGTTATTTTATTTTTTCATTTTTAAAGAGAGTACAAATTAGAGTTAAAACAGAAAAAAATATGAATCACACAGAATTTCACCTCCCAAAGTAATGTGAATGTCACATTATTTGTTGAAATACATAATATTGTCTTAGAAAGTTACTCATATTTGCAGATACATCTTTGTAAAATTGAAGAAAAGAAAGAAATGAATAAAAAATTAAGGAGAGAAAAAGAACAATTTTCAAAATGACACAAAACAAATTAAAGCATTAACTGCTTCTTTTCAAAGAATACACACTCTAGTGGTCCAAACCATCCTGCTTATACACATAGATAAATCTCTTTCCCCCGCTCCCTTTCCTGTCCTTCTCCTCAACTCAGTAACTGTCTCCTCTTCTTTCTTTTTTTTCTTTATGTATTTAGTCCGGGGTCTACAGTCTCACTACATAGATCAGACTCCTAGTAATTCTCCGGCTTTCAGCCTCCCAGGTGCTGGGAATACAGGCCCGCGCCACCACACCCAGTCTCAACCTCCTTCTCAGCATGCCCCAGGGGCCGGGCTGGCACACCATACCAGGGACTCTTTTCAATAACTTCATTCCTTTTTCCCAGTATCTATTGTATCCTTCATATTGCATTTTTCTCTTTCACACTAGGAAGACAATACAGTGCTTGTACATGCAGGTCTTATTTCATTCACTTAAGAGTATATTCTCTATCATAGTGACATATGAGTTCCTATGTTTATAGCAGCTCAATTTGTGATAGCCAAACCTTGGAACTAACCAAGATGCCCATCACATGAGGAATGGTTGAAAAAGCTGCGGTATTTTTATATAATGGAGTACTACTCAGCTATAAAGAATGATAAGCTTGAAGCATTTATATTGAAGTGGGTGCCACTTGAAGATATACTTATAAGTGAAATAAATCAGACCCACATATGTAAATATCATATAGTCTCCCTAGCATAAGAACTCAAAAGAAGAAATACAAATATAATGGTATAACACAATTAAAAGGAAAGTGAGAACTTGAGGATTAGCCAACTAAAAGAGGGCAAGGAGAAAAGCGGGGAAACATGACAGAGTCAAAGCCATACATTTATTTGCAAAGATGGGTAAGGTAATGATCCTGAGAAACATCAGCAAGTTTTTTAAACTAGCAGTTAAATGGTAGGATTCTCTGACTAACTATACATGCTGATACCTGTGAACCAAGCAACTGCACTGAAGATGCCCATGTGTAATAGAAGGGTCACGCTTGGAATGCCTGTCATTCTGGTCTTCTGAATACATACTTCTTGTCATGATATACCAACTATTACTATACCATC
The DNA here is from genome assembly GCA_004027165.1 of Ctenomys sociabilis. Lineage (NCBI taxonomy): Eukaryota > Metazoa > Chordata > Mammalia > Rodentia > Ctenomyidae > Ctenomys > Ctenomys sociabilis. The sequence goes on along the minus strand of PVKA01004009.1, from coordinate 99,780 downwards.
TCTCAAGTAAAAGGTTTTTTTATTCTTTTTAAATTAAGTGTATTAAATGAAAAAAGACAATAAAAAAGTCACAAGATTGTACTGCTACAATGTTATATATGCTTAGATTTCTAAAATTCTGTGTAAAAATATGTGAGTGTTTATTCCTATTTTTAAAATTATTTTTTTCTTCATATTCTGTAGGGACTTAAAGTTTAATAGATCAATACTTGATGGCAAATACCTGTCCATGTTATACCTTAAGTATACTGATACTTAAGACAGTTATGGTAAACTGAAATGCATGTGTTGCAGGGAAATAATAAGCTTCTCTTCTGGAGGGTTAATAACCTAAGTTTCAAATCAAAAAATAGAGAAAAAGAAGAGCTGCAAGGCCAGCCAACATTTTGGCCCCAGTCTTTCAAGGTCAGTGAAGACCCGGGATATAGGAGAACCTGTACTGTAACATCATGTAACTCAGTTGCGTCCCAAATTTTCTGATCAAGGACATTATGGGGCCACAGAGGAAAGTGATCACGATGTAGAGTGTGCCTAAGGAGAGTCACATGGAGACAAAACATTCTCTCAAGCTTTCACAGAGAATAAATTGGTCAAGCAGTGCCTGTGACTCATCCACATGGCTGACACAAAGGATCTACAAAGTGTGGTACAGGGTTTCAGGGTAAATCCTGAGAGGATTTGACTGACCTTATCAGATACAAAAATTACATTTCTTGTTATATAGGTCTTGGTTTATCTTGGCCTTAACCATCCAAGAGAAAATAATGAAAGTGAGGTATAAAAAGTAAAGTCATATAAATATGCTGACCTGTGAAAGGTTCAAGTCAACAACTTCTTACATTGCCAGTCTTATTGATAACCCACTACTATTTTGGACTACTGCACTGTATTGGATTATTTTGCTGAATTCACACACCTACAATATTTAAATGGCAATAGCATACCCATGTCTGACAAAACTAAACAAAAAAGGGGGATATAAATGAAGTATCATTTTGTATCTGTATATACAAAATAGGATAGATATATAGCTACTTTCTCCTAATTCAATGAGAAGAAAGATGTGTCCTAATAGTGTTTGGACAGGATACTATCTTGTCTACATCTTGTACTATTAAAAACTACTATGAAGACAAAAATATGCAATGTATTAATAATTGAAACTATCCTACTAACCTGTTTTGAAACTGTTTCATTATTATTTGTTTCTCAATATAATTAATTTTAAAAGAACACTGCCTCCTACAAGTCCAATTGGAGGCCTAGAGCCCTTGGCAATATTTCATGCAGACCCGCTTCATGGATCTGCCCTGGAAAAGCCCAAAGTGCAATGGTGGAAGCTAGAAAGTCTATGCCAGCAGGATGAAGGATATGAAAGAACAGGCTGAGGTATCTGAGCTGGAGCCAGAAAACAACACACAATTTAAGAACCAGAGCTCCCCCAAAGGTACCACAGCTGTCTTAAGTGACAGTGAGTTCCCAAGACATTGAGGACAGCTGAATTCCCATCAGGCAAGCCAAATGCAACAAGTTTCTCCAACAGGCTGAGCAGTGCACTATCTTCTCCTCTTGAGCCAGGAAGCAATGCTCAAAATGATGCCCAGAGTTCCCCCAAATGAACCCTAGCCATTCTCAGGGCCAAGATCCCCAGCTCCTCTTCCTACAAGAATGGCCAAGCTCACTGGCAAAGCCAGAATATTAGGTCCCCCAGCAGAACAGTCCAGGAGAACTAGCAGCTTCCAGTAGCTCCAACAGCTTCCCTAACAGCTTCTCAACAGCTTCTCTGGTCCTGCCTCTTGCGATATCAGCAACAATCCTCAGGTGGACCTCCACACCCAGCACCAGGTTAGTTCAATTCAGCTAAGTGTAATAAGTTGACCACCAGTGAGAAGTCTACTACAGCCTGTAAATATTGCTTTCTATCATATCTGCCATACAAAAGGCAACAGATGCAAATGCTTTGTACAAAAGTTTTTCTAAATTTCTTTTTGGCAGAGAGAATATATTAAAACATGGGTTAAGGTTTCATATCTATCTAAACAAAGAACAGAAGAAACAAAGTAAGTAATGGAATTTTTTAGAAAATAAATAATAAAGTATGCTGTTTTCAAGTAAATGTATATCTTATGTCTTTTAGAAACATATTTAAACTTCAACAGTAAATGCAGTTATTATGTATTGACATTAGCAAAGGATACTTTTAGGGAGAGGAATTTTGTTAGTAGTATTATTTAGAAGCACTGACATATGGTGATAGTAAATAATATGTTATGTATCGGTGTGATTATTTATAAACCATCTAAGGCAGTGCCTGCACCAGAATGGGCCAATCCCACCCTCTTAGTGATGGATCCGCCACTATGAGGAGCACACCTGTATGCAAAAACTGCTACCAAATATATATGCATATCTATCTATGTATATGACATACCTGAGCGATATGTACAGTACACATATACATTAACATATGTGGTACAAAATTACATTCACAGATAGATACGTAGCTTTCTCTACTTAGATGTAGACATTTCTATACAATTATAGTTTAAAACACACAGATATGTGTGTGCATACACATATACAAGTATTTGTTTCAAGGAGCCATTAATCTCAGCAATTATCTATGTTAGAAAATGCTGAAGGTAAAAAAATGAACATTTGTCAGAAGATAAGTAATTTCTCAGCGCTGAAAAAAATGTCACTTTGCCACTATAAATACATTTCTCATAGAAAGAAACTGTTTATGCAAGATGATTTGATTTGTAAAATGTGAAGCGATATTCCATGCAATGTTCAAAATTATAAAATTTAAATTTTATGTTCAATGCCATATTTCATAGAAAGAGCCATTTCCACTGATAATATATAAAATGCTATACTAAAATTTTATTATTCATTGTTTAAATTCATACAAAAATTGACAAAAGATACCCTATGTATAAAAACTCAAGTTTTCATAATTATATAACTCTCATTTTTTATAAAGAATAATGATATCTAAGGACACACTTCCTAAGCTTCAAACTGTTCTCTCACATTTTGTAATCATGTAAGACAAACAAAAAAATAAATGCCATAAGTTAAAATGAAGAATTTCCTTTCAATTTAGCCTTAATATCATCTATGTAATGGGAAATTTTTAATATGACAAAATATTCAATCATCGAAACAGTAAAACTTCTGGAAGTTTCTTCTCTTATGCATAGTAAGTTTATTCATGTAGCTCTCTGAAACTGTTCTATTGTGCATTTTGCATTCTTTGTATAATTTTCTCGGAGCTGGTCGTTTGTGTACTGAGTTGTTATCTCAGAGAGCATTTGGTAGTTTTAGTAGTCAATGTTTTTGTGTATGCATTTGATATTTTAGACTTTTCTGGGTCTTTTGTTCCCAGGAAGTTGTATCTCCCTGCTATAAGTAAAAGAAGGAGAAAAAGGAAGAGAAGGAGGAAGAGAAAGAAGAACAGAAGTTTCTACACAGTTTGGTGTAGAACTTTGTTTGCATTTTCAGTTTGCCGTCGGGGAATTCTAGTGTCCCCCTGCTTTGCTTTTCCTTCGTGTACTCCTACTTTGTAGATGGCCACTGGATCTCTAGTATCACTGCCAAACTCCAGGCAGAAAAATGGGAAAGTGCAAGCCAAAGGATCAAACTGAATGAAATGGCTCCTTTCAGGGTGGTACAATTTCTCTTGGATCTTAGATGGCATGTTTTTAAGGGCAACAGCAGAGCTCTATTATGGAGAAAAAAAAAAATCTTCAGCAAGAAAATAGTTCAGGGCTGGACAGATAACTCAGCAGACTAAAGTGCCTTCTTAGGCAGAAGCAGGGACTGGGTCCGATCCCGGGCACGCCATGCCGACGCCGCCCCCAGGGCACGCTGAGCTAGCGATTGACAGGGCGCGCGGTGGAGCAGGCCTGCAGCCGAGCGCTTGGGAGGCTGAAAACAGGAGGGTTACTGCGAGTCCGGTCTACATAGTGAGGCCCTGCAGACCCTGTACTAAAATGCATCTAAAAAAAAAAATAAAGAAAGAAAGAAAGAAAATATTTCAGCCACTAGGGCAGTCTGCTTAGGTATATAATAAGTACACATTGCATGGGCACTAAGGGTTGCATATTTTGGGAAGGGAAGAAAAGAGAATTCCCAATAGATGAATTTCTGTTCCCAGTTTCTTGAAAGGAAAAATAAATAAAATAACATTTATGAATTTTGTTCCAGTACCAAGCTGTAGGTTAATACTGCTAAGTGAAAAAAAAAAAAAAAAAAATGGTGCAGTACCCACAGGGTGAACCTGCATTCAAAGCCTGGGGGTGCTGCCTCTGCCCGGGGATAGGAGACCGACTTTCTGGTCACTGACATTTTTTATCTAACCACCGTCAGAATTCACTAAAGTAAAGCTCCCCGGGAAACAGTTTCTGACACTGTACTAACTGTAAAGCCTGCATTTACATTTTTCAGGGCTAGTTCCCTCCATGGGAAACACAAAATTCTTTCTACTGCATGCCAATATTTTGTACCGCTTCACCCAGCTCTCTGAATTTCAAATTAGGTGTTCTTATTAATTGGATAGAATTCTCTGCGTTCTTGTATGTTTAACATTAGGATAACACTGCTTACTTTATTAATAAAAATGTTTTAGCGTCGGATTTTAAAATGAGCATTTAAATTATTTGTTTACTATAAATTACCAGGTGAAGAACTATGGTTTTTAGGGTTATACTTCGCTCTGCCTAAATTTTGGAACTGCCCTATCAGCGTCACCCTCGCACCCACGAAAGGCTCCTGGCTAAGCGTCTATGCCATTTTATACACCAGTTACTGTCTTCTTATGCCCTGGCAATGCTTTATAATTACAATAAAAGTTTAAATAAAGATTCTTCCTTAATTGGTCATCTTATTATCTTTCCTTCTCACTGTACCAATCAATATGAATTTCACAATCTATCTTATGCTATTTATCCATTTTAATAATTTATGATATTTGTTTTCTACTTATAGCTTTATTAAACAACTTATAGGCAATGATATTATTGCTTACAATGCAAGGAAGTACAATGTACACTAACAAGCTACAAGTGTGCTAATAGCACTTTTTAATTTGGTTTCAGAATGTGTTTTTTCAGAGGATTTGTTTTCACAACTATATATATTTTTGCTAGACTTAAACATGATTTGAATTCCATTAGCAGGGAGCCAGAAGGTACTGAAAAGAATACAGGGTACAGACAGATGCTCTGGTTAGAAACAAAACTCAATCATAAAGAAGATCCCCAATCTTAAAATATACTGATCATCAAGAGTTAATTGATAAACATACTTTTATTCATTCTCTATATCCACCATATTATAAAGTTCAGGAAGAGTGGTAGCAATTGCAAATCAATGCTATAAGCATTAAGGGAAAAGGTATAATATTGTTAGTGTAAATATGATCAATAACTTTTAGTGGCAACAATATAGCTACCAAATACTGATGCTGACCCAAAAGCTAATGTATTGCTGGTATTTTATGGTGTCTTATCGTCACTTTCCTGATAAAATTATGTGTGTCCTTCTGTCTCACTGAGGAAGAAACAAGGTGTTGGGTGGGCAGAAGAAAGAAGCAGAAATAACAGAACTAATTTTTTAGAACTAATTTTAAAAGGAAAAAATGATGTTCTAGCAGACATTTCTTTTATGCCAAAATTTACAATATCATATGAGGTTTTATGAAAGACAAACAATAAGATAAATATTTGAACCTTACACAAATATGAATTGATTTAGAGTTTACCTCGATGAGCAAAGCAGAAAACTCACTGCTTTTATTTAAAGTAGGATATGCACTAGCTGTCTCATAGCTGGGCTCATTTATAAACTATTAATGATTTAATTTGCATTTTCATCAAGAAGAGGGAAAAAATTGTAGTTATTGCATAGGCCTTGTTTTCTCCAGACACTGAGTCATTATTTCATTAAGTGCTGCTTATGGTTTTAGGTATCTCATTTGCATTTCTATCCGGGTGCTGCATTTGAGTAAACATATATTTAATTTATCATCTCATAGATTTTTTTAATCTGGGCATACGCAGGTCATTAGTTTTTTTATAATGACATATTTTCTTTAAATTCTTTAACTTTCTCTAATGGTTTCACTTCCATTTTTTTGAAATAATGTTGTTAATAAGTTAGAGAGTCAAAGAGAACTAAAATATTCCATACAATTTTCAGTGACCTAGTTCACAGATTTCATTTTTTAAAGTAATTGCATTTTCACTATATACTGTGTGGTATTTCCAATTACTTTTCTTTACACAGGCTTGATTTTCCCACTGTGTGTCTTCTTCTAAGGGCTATGTAAGAAGTGAGCCATGTTTTGAAAACTCTATGAACTCTTTAATAAAGCTTAAGCCAAGATAACATTAAAGAACATTATTAAAATGGAAGAAATTGATATAATGTGTAAACTCTTGAGGCTGTGTTTATTATCTACAATAATATGAAAAATTGTTTTCAGGAAGCATGAACAGACACAGAAGTATAAAATTATAAAGGTAAAAATTGATTTTTGAATATTAGAGTAACAATAGAAAAGTCGTTAAACCCTAGATGCCCTTCTGAGAGACATAAAAGAACTCTCTTGCATGCGATAGCTTATTGGTTTCTTTAAAGAACAAGAAAGCTAATAGACATCAGATAAACCACTCTGTTTCCCTCTATGTGTGTATATACTATATCTATAGTGTGCTGTATTTAAAAAAAAAAAGGCTGAAAACTTATATACATCTCTGAAGAGTTGGTGTCTCTCCCCAACCTAAGGTTCACTCTGCATATCATTTCTCTCCTAAGCAATGGTAGTCTCAAAGTTTGCCTCCCACAAACAACAAGAGCACAAACCTGAGCAGAATCAGGGGATCAGGCATTGGAGCTCACTGGAGTTGGAACATCAGCCTGAAATAAGGAGGAAAGGCTCAGAGGTACAGGCAATTAAAGGGGGAGGAGTACAAAGCCAATGGAGCGGCACAGATATGGATGGCTCAGTCATGCCCTAGGAAAGCTATTAAAAAGGTGGCAGAGTGCACCTGAGACTTTAAAGGCTGCTGAAATGATGTAGTTCAATGTTGGTAGCTACTTTCAGTATTAGACATGTAGAGGAACTATTTGTCCAAGATACATCCAGGATTGAGACAATAAAATTACTAAACAAAATGACAGTCTATTTTTTTGTGTTGATAAACAATGGGAAAAAGACACAAAAAATTTAAAAGCCAAGATTGGTATTTTAAAAAGTTCCTGACACAGTGTATGATAGCTGTGCAGAAAATTTCAGGAAATAAAAAATTTATTACTTTAGTTAAGCATAGACCAACAAGCCATAAAGGACTTGCAGATCTGAGAACTAAATTATGAGGTGTGAATGATGTGGTCACTGAAGTGAAATGACATTCAGTAGAAACATTCAATGCATGCGAAGAGAGAATTTGTGAACTAAAAAGCATACACAACTATTACTTTGAAAGCAATAAAGAAAAGTTACCAGGTAAAAAGCAAAACAGAAACTAGAGAGATATCAAGGCTACCATGGAAAATTTATACTATATCTACATGGAATTATACATGTAAAGACCAGTCAGCATGTTGAAGATTCAGGATTTAAGATAATAATGGCAGAAAACTTTCCAGGTGTGCAACTGTAAGTCTGCAAAGCTGATGCATCACAATCAAGACAATTTTTTTAAAAAATCAGTGAAAACACACCATAACAAACCTAAAAGAAAAATCAGGGCTGGGGACATACCTTGTGGTCTAAACACCTGCCAATAATAGCAAGGACCTGGTTTTGATCCCCTGTACAATGTAAAGATCCATCCCTGGATCTACACCAGCTCTTTCTGGTCCCAATATGGGGCGCGGTGGTGCACCCCTGTAATCCCAGTGCTGGGGAGGCTAAGACAGAGAGATCACTCCGAGTCTGAAGTGCATAGAGAGACCCTGTATTAAATAAATATTTTTAAAAAAGAAAAACTAAGAGATCTTGACTCAGAGAAAAACAAAAGATTGCCTTCCGTAGAATGACTGCTAAAAGTACAACCAACTTTAGATGGTAATCTAAAGTTTTAAAATTTTATCTTTAGAATTGAGAGAAAATTGTCAATAAGGGTAGGTTTTTAGAATGTATTGTTTACTGACATGGTACTCATTTTTATAATTTCAGAACTATCTTGCCTAAACAATATTGTATACAGTAACAGATATATCTTTCCATATGAGTAATAGGTATATGTATAGATAAGGGAATGATGAAAACATAACATTAAAGTTATGCTTATCGTAAAAAGAGAGGAGGTAGAAGTAAAAGGAGAGGATGGAGTATGGGAAAAGCACTTTCACCACTTCAAGTTATAGGGAGTGTTTCACTTTTTTAAAGTGTGATGGTTCATGAGCATACACTGCATTCTATACAACAAAAAAGCAAAAGCAGGCAAGCATGAACCAAAACAATAGTATGCCATAATTTTAGAAAGGTTAAAATAAAGCCCAAAATTTATATACATACATATACATCAATTAAATATTGGAGGGAAAAATAAATAACAGAGACAAAATATCTACTTAGAACTCTAACTTCTAACAATAATCTTCAAAAAATGATGGAATAAGTGCAGCTGTGGAGTTGATAAAAGCAATTTGTTAAAAGTCTCTCCCCAGACTCATTGCTTTCCTTCTCTCAGGGTTGTGATGAAAAGCCAGAAACAATGATGCCTTAGCATCATGGATTTTGAATCTCTGTTCTATTACATATGGTAAAACACCTATTATCAAAATATGTAGTTACTAATCTGCTTCTGATGGTTCTTTATACAGGGTCTAAGAAATACAACATAGTCTGTAGTTCTTCATATAGGAACTTTTAAGTTTCCGCTCTGTCTCAAAAATGCCCACAAAGCTGAACTCAAAAATACCAACAATACTCCATAGATTCATAAAAAGGAAACTATGTCACAGGGAGATGTTTGTCCCTAAAATGGTAAAGACTGACCGGTAAAAGCAGCGAATCATAATTTACCATGGCAGCGGTAAACTTGAGATTTAAGTAGGGAAGCCACTGAAACATTATGAGAGCTCAATGTGAACCAGCGTGAGACGTGAAATCTCCTGGGAATACAGACACTGGGGACTTTCACTTTGGCTAACAGGTCCTGTACTCGTTGTGTAAATCAGTGAGTTTCACTGTGACATTCCCATACACGTGCATCCCAGGCATTGAGCATGTCCACTGCACCTTCTAGCATCTTCTCCCGTCCTTCCTTCCCTCCCTCTGCCCCCTTCCTAACAGTTTCTCTTCCACTTCCAGTTATTTCTTTTACGATTCTCTATCTGATTTTTTAAAAAAAAGATGACATTGTCCTTCTGTCTTCTTTCAGCACGATGTCCTCCGCTTTATTTCCTGCAAGTGGCACGATTTCATTCTTCATGACTGAATAGCAATCTGTTGCATGTACATAACGTTGTCTTTATTTATCTGCTGACAGATATCTCGGCTGATTCCACAGCTTGGCTATTACGCTCAGTGCTGAAATAATGTGGTGATGCTGATGTCTCTTTTGTATGTTCATCTCAGTCCCTTTGGGTATGCCCAGGAGTAAGATTGCTGGATCCTATGGTAGTTCTACTTTAGTTTTGCAAGCAACCTCCCTACTGTTATCACAGTAACTCTACTAATTTACAGTGGCTTAACAGCCTACAAAATGTCCCTTTTCTTCATATCACCTCCAGAGTCTGTTCTTTTTTAATAATAGCCATTCTAACTGGGATGAGACATCTCATTGTTGGTTTCATTTTAATTTCCCTGATGACTATTGATATGGAACATTTATAAGCCAGACATGGAAAGATAAATCCAGCAAGTTCTTTCTAAGATGTGGAAGCTACAATGGAATAAAATCAACTTGAATGTAAGGTAAAGATGGCTAGCAATTGAGGAAAGCAGAAAAGAAAGATGGGAGCATTGAGGTTGGACCGCAGCCCTCCTGTCTGCTATGAGGGCTGTGCGGCCCATTCACCCTGGGGTTATTCCTGTCACTGAGCACTTCAGCCTCCATGTTGAAGGCTAAGCTTAGGAAGTCTGCTTTAGAGATAAGATTGTTCCTTGCATTTCTGAGTATTATGTAACCTATTTTTGCAGAAGGTACTGTTACATCAAGTGCATCTGTGTAACCTGGTTAAAAATGTAATCTTTTTTGAAATAAACCTTCATATTCTGTATAGTTAAAAAAAAAAAAAAAGAAAGATGGGAGCATTAAGTGGAACTAGGAAGGGTGGATAGCGGGTACCAAATCACGGTCAGATCAAGGGAATCGATGTGTTTTTGCATCATCACGGAATGACTGTAGTTCACAGTAACCTATCATATAGTTATGAAGATAAGTAAAGCAGTGATAATATGACAAACTAATGGCAGTACTAAAAATAAAAGTGCAAGGGAGTAGCTGGTGGTTATTTTGCAAAATATGAAGTGGCATTAATGCAGGAATGTGATGGATCCGGCAGTATAATCTCTATTTGTTCTATATTAGCTAATGGTGCTGCTATCATCAAAAGCCTCTTTGTGTTACACTGGCCCGCTGCAGCAACAGAGAAACGAGTGACTTGGATCACAGCATCCTGGCAAGGTTTGTTCATGATATGACACTTGCTAACATCATACGAATAAGGCTATAAAGAAACCCAGCCAAGTTCGAAAGGTAATACCACTGACCAAAACTTTCATCAACTCACAACATATCCACTTTTCTAATTTGTTTTTCATTGCAATAATTATACCTATTTTGAGAAACTCTATACTCTTTTATCCTAGTTCTTTTGTAATTTTGGTAAAAATACATAAGATGAAATATATCATTGTAATCATGTATGTATTTATTTGGCACAGAATCGGACTACACAGCTTGGACGCATAGTGATCCTCCTGTCTCAGGCTCCCCAGTGTTGGGACTACAGGCGTGCACCAGCACAGTTGGTTCTGGGACCAGCATGGCATGTGGTACCAGGGATCAAACCTAGGTACTTATGCTTGCTAGGGAGGTGCTTAAGCTGTGAAACTATTTCTCTAACCCCAAAAAATATTTTCTTAAATTAAGTATCCAATATAGTACTGTCATTGACAAGCACTGTGTTGTACAGAGCTCTTGAACTAATTTATCTTGCACAATAGAAATTTTGTTTAAGTTGATCATTTCATAATTACTCCTCTACACAGTCTGTTGACCAGTCCTCTATTTTTTTGCTTCTAAAAGTTTGACCACTGTGGACACTTTATGTAAGTGGAATCATGCCATATTTGTGTTTCTATAACTAGCTTACACAGCGCTACATTTTCTTTATCCACTCATCTATTTATGATTATTTCAGTTGCTTTACATCTTTGCTGCTGAATTTTGTCCTACATTGAACATGAATGTGGTTAAATTGCTTCAGATCCTAATGTCAACTCTATGGTATAAGTGTCTGGAGGTGAGATTGCTGGATCATATCATAGTTTCATTTTTAGTTGTGTAAGGAACTCACTGCTTCACATAATGGCTACTTGGTTTGGCTATTTTGCATTCCCACAAATAATATGCTTTTAACCAGGTTTCCAATTTGTCCACATTCCTAGCAACACACTGTTTTTCTTACTGGCAATCTTTTCTTATGGTTTAGATCAAAGTGGTCCCCCAAAGTTTCATGTGTTCCTAAGTGAGGCTTTTAGGTGATTTGATTATGGGACCTTCTGCTCATCAGGGGAAAGAATGAGTAGCTGCCAAAAACAATGTTACATGAGAAAGGGAAGGAAATGAAAGCCTAGCAAAGCAAACGAACAAGGAAACTCAGAAGAGAAATAGGACAAAAAGGTAAGACTAACAGAAAAGAGTGAACAAAATGGCAACTGTAAATAGTTCTCTATTAGTATCGTATTAAAGACAAATAGATTCAGTTCTCAGTCCAGTAATACAGAGTAACTGAAGGTTTAAAACCAAAAATCCAACTACATGCGATATATCCGCAGGACTCAGTTTAAAATAAAACATAGGCTGAAGAGATTTAAAATATATTCCATGAAAATGATAATAAAACGATACAGGGATGGCTATGCCTATGTAAAATAGAACTTACATAAAAAGCTGTCAAGAATTAAAAAGAAAGGGCTGGCAAGGTAGCTCAGGGAATTAAGCCTCTGATTAGGTAAGCGCAGGGACCAAGGTTCAGTCCCTGGCACCACATACCACGCCGGCTTCTCACCCAGGGCTCGTGAGCCAGCAACTGAGTTCAGGCATGATGGTGCACGCTTGAAATCCCAACGCTGGGGAGGATAAAAACAGGAAGATCAATAGGAGTCCAAGCTGCGTAGTGAGACCCTGCACAAAACACAAGAAACAAATTAAAAGAACATTAAATAATGACAAAAGGATGAATCCATCTAGAAGATGCCAGTGACCCACCTGCACCAAGGTTCCCCATCCTAGCACACGTTCTCATTCAACACAGGCGGGCACCACCACGCCCAGCGGGCATTTTTTAAGCACAGATGTGATATAATGAAGCCCTTCAGCTTTTATTTGTCTTGAAAAATCTTTATGTCTACATTTTTGAATGTTTTCAGGAAAATTATTCTTTGTTGGCAGTTTTTCCTTTTTCTCCCCAATACCACTCCTTCCTCCTTACTGTGCATGGCATTTCTACTTTCTAATAAATAGTACCAGAGAAATGTATCAAACTATTATGTTTTCTACATGGCATTTACATTAAATTGAAAAGATTTTCATGCAAAATAAAATTGCAAAGAGTCATATTACATTGGAAAAATCTTTAAAATAACTGTAATATACACAAATATCTTTGCAGAAGAGAAATATATTGATTCTTTTACATTTCATGTAAAATGATTTCAAATAAATCTGATAAATATGTAATAATATTTGATAATATCTGCTCAAATAATAAGAAAAAGACTATAGAAATGTTTGGCCCAGGTCAAAGAAATCTCTTCCATAATATTGCTTGCATAATTTGTCTGATATCATTAAGCATTTCAGAGAAATAACTAATTTTATAGCATTACAAGCAGTTAAATGGCCCTACAGGCATATAATAGACATTTAAAATATAAAAAAGTATGTGTTTATGAATAAGTATAATACATGAAGCAGGTTTTTGCTGTAGAGCATACTTAGCCTAAGTTCAGGCCTACCTTTCCCCCACATGCTATCACACATACTTCCAAGATTTTCAAATGTCACTCATTGAATTATGATTGTATTTACTATAGTGAACCCCACAGAGATTATGCAGCATCTTTGAAGATATGGAATATACAAGAATTTGCAAATGGAAGATTTAAAAGTAAATATCGTGATAACTGCACGTGCAAGTGTCTGAGCAAGAACTCCATTTGAAATTTGACATAGCCATTTCCAGGTCTGTTATCTCGGGCAATTGTTTGTCAGAAATTGGAGGTAGCAACTACATTAGAATAGATTCTTAACATGAAATAAAAATTCATGTAACAATTTGGCAAGGACATTTGTCATTAATATCCAATAAATGACCATAATGCTCAATAACATATTTTTGAAAAATAGCAAAGAAATAGAAATAGAAAATAAATGCTGAAAAGAATTGACAGTCTAAAGATGGTGCTGAGCTTAATTAATTTAATGATCTAGTCTGACAAAACTTAATTAAATATAGCTATTCTGACATTTCTTTTCTCAAAAACTCAGTTTTTAAAGAAATCTGGTATTTTCAGGATACAGGTTATACTTTTTTAGCAAGCACTTACTTTAGCATCATGATGTGAAAGAGAAAAGCAGAAATGATGCTAGGAAATATGAGCTGAGAGAGTGAAAATATGGTGGGCCAAATAAGGGTATTGTGGGTGTAATGATTTTTAGAAAGTGACAGCAAGCTGTCTAATACCATATTGCCATATTCATCCTCAAAGTAACATGAGCCACAAAATTTCTAGCTTGAAACCTTTCCTGGTTGGCTGGGTTATAACTTCAGAAAGCTTTATAGCTCAAATTTAAAATAAATCCACATGATTTGGGGTTTTAAATTCAATTTTTAGAATATTAATCTAAGAAAACAACAGACATTTATTCTTTGCAAATGTGTTATTGGCATCCTCAAAGCCAAGCTGCACAATTCCTGTATGAATGATTGAAAATTTCATATAACCTTCCTGTCACTGTAAGTCCCGTGAAAGGCAGTAACTCCTTAATGGATATTTGTTCACCTGTCTCATTGATTCCCATAAAAAGCTGAAATAAATATACACTTGAATTGCTTGAAGGATTTATTCACAGAGAAATGGTGTGTCAGGAAGTTAGTTATATTCACAAAACAGTCCTCTCCTCTCTGTGTGTAGCAGCCCACCAGATGGTAGCTCTCCACAGTTCTTGGGGACAGTGAATTGGCACTAATTGAAACATCAACACTCACTTGCAGGCTCCTATAGAGAAACTATACCCCAGACCTGCAAATTCAACCATAAATGCAGAGAATGCTGCATTATACGTTATTGATTTTAGTTTGAAGAAGTCAGTTACGTATTCACATCAAATACTGTACATGTGCTTAGGAAAATCTTTAAAGTTTTATCATTTACATTGTACATACTTTTCCTGATACTATATTGCTCCAAAAAACTTTAACATGCTATAACATTGCCTGTGACGAATATTAATCTAGAACACCCTAATGTTGCACCTCCAACATCTAGAAAAAAGAAGAGCAAATCAAACCCTGAGCGCAAAGACGGGAAGAAATCATAAAGATTAGAGCAGAAATTAATTACATTGAGATGAAGAAAGCAGTTCAAAGAATCCACAAATAAAAAGTTGGTTCTTTGAGAGACTAAATAGAGTTGATAAGCCTCTAGCCAATCGCCTCAAAACAGGAAAGAAAAAATTCAAAAACAAGCAATAAGGAATGAAAAGGGTGAAATCACCAAGATCCAGTGGAAATTCACAAGATTATGAATAGTTACTTCAAGAATCTTTACTCTCACAGAGCAGAAGACACAGAAGAAATGGACACATTCCTCCAAATGTACAAATTACCAAAACTGGACCAAGAAAATATAACTCTCAATAAGCCAATAACAGCCAACGAAATATGAAACATAATAAAAAGCCTACTGACAAAGAAAAGTCCAGGTCCTGATGGATTCACAGCTGAATTCCACAAGAAATTTATAAAAAAAATATAATCCCTATACTCCTCAAACTCTTCAATGAAATTGCAAAAGAGGCAGTCCTCCCAAAATCATTTCTGGAGGCAAGCATTATACTGACTTGAAAACCAGGAAAAGACCCAAAAAAGAGAACTACAGGCCAATTTTCCTCATGAACATAGGTGCAAAATTTCTCAACAAAATCCTGGCAAACAGAATATAGCAAATCATTAAGAAGATCATACACTATGACCAGGTAGAATTCATCCAAGGGATGCAAGTATGGTTCAATATTGAAAATCTATAAATGTAATAATCTAAAAACCACAGGATCATCTCAACTGATGCAGAAAAAGCTTTTGACAAAGTCCAATACTCACTCATATTCAAGACCATACAGAAAGGGGCCGGGGAGATGGCTCAGTGGAATAAGCGCTTCCCTGGCAAGTGCAAGGGTCTGAGTTCAATCCCTGGTTCCGAAAAAAAAAAAAAAAACCATACAGAAAATTGGAATAGATGGGCTCTGCCTTAACTTGATAAAAGCCATCTATGACAACCCAACAACTAATATAATTCTAAAAGGGAGAAAACTGAAATCTTTTACTCTTAGATTTGGTACAAGACAAGGATGTCTTCTATCACCCCTCCTATTTAATATAATTTTGGAATCATTAGATAGAGCCATTAGACAAAAGAGAAAAATGAAAGAAATAAGAATAGGTAAACAAGAAGTTAAATTATCATTATTTCCAGATGACATCATACTTTACTTGGAAGACCCAAAAAAGTCCACCAAGAAGCTACTAGAATTGATATGAAAATTCAGTAGCATAGTAGGATACAAAATCAATACTCAAAAGTCAATAGCATTCCTCTACACAGATAACAAGCACACTGAAAGGGAAACAATAGAAACAATACCTTTTACAATAGCACCGTGGAAAATGAAACACCTTGGGATTCACTTAACCAAGGAAGTCAAAGATCTTTTCACAGAAAATTACAACACCCTAAGAAAAGAGATTATAGAAGATTTCAGAAAATGGAAAGATATTCCATGCTCCTGGATAGGAAGAACCAACATCATGAAGATGGCCATACTCCCAAAATTGCTATACAGATTTAATGCAATCCCTATCAGACTGCCACCAATATACCTCGCAGACCTAGAGAAATCATTCCTAGAATTTATTTTGAACCACAAACAACCTAGAATAGCAAAGGCAATCCTGGCCAACAAAGACAAGGCAGGAGGCATCACAATTCCTGACTTAAAATTATACTACAAAGCTACTGTGATAAAATCAACATGGTATTGGCAACAAAATAGACTTGAGGATCAGTGGAATATATTAGAAGGTCCAGAGGCCTCTACAAACAAACTCAACCACCTGATCTTGAACAAAGGGGGCAAACAAGCTTACTGGAAGAAAGATAGCCTCTTTAACAAATGGTGCTGGAAAAACTGGCTTTCTACGTGCCGAAAACTAAAACTTGACACAGCTCTATCACCATGCACTAAGCTGATGTCAAAATGGATTAATTATCTAAACATTAAAGCAGAAACACTCAATCTCCTGGAAGAGAAAGTAGGAGGAACTCTCAAAGACATAGGGGTAGGCAAAGAGTTCATAAACAAACATGTTTTTGCACAGGAAACACTTGAAAGAATCAACAACACTTCTTGAGGAGTTTCTGCACGTCAAAAGAAATTGTCAACAAAGTGAAAACACAACCCACAATTTTTGAAAAAATTCTAACTAATAAGCAACCAAAAAAAAGTCTGGTCTCTAGAATATGTAAAGAACTAAGATATATTAGGGCCCTCAAATTTAAAAACCTAATCCAGAAATGGACATCTGAGATGAATACACACTTCTCAGAGGTCAAAATTAAAGAAGCAAATAAATATATGAAAAAATGCGCCATATCACTAGCCATTCAACAAATTCAAATTAAAACAACACTGAGATACCATCTCACACCACAAAGAATGGCTATATAAAGAAATCAACCAACAACAAATGTTGGAGAGGAACACTTCTCCACTGCTAGTGGGAATGTAGACTGGTGCAACCATTGTGGAGGTCAGTGTGGAGACTCCTCAAAAGAGTAGGACTGGAAATCCCACTCAAGCTGGCTATCCCCCTACTGAGAATTTTCCCAAAGGAACTGAAAATATCATATCATAGTGATATATGTGTTCCTATGTTGATAGCAGCACAATTCATGATAGCAAAATCTTGGAAACAACCAAGATGCCCATCACATGAGGAATGGTTGAAAAAGATGTGGTATTTGTATATAATGGAGTATTTTTCAACTATAAAGAGTGATAAACTTGAAGCATTTATATTATAGTGGATGCCACTTGAACATATATTCATAAGTGAATAAACCAAACACACATGTGCAAATATCATTTAGTCTCCCTATTATAAGAAGTCAAAAGAAGAAATACAAATAGAAATATACAACAACAACTAAAAAGAATTTAATCAGATAGTTAAGACAAACTGAATGGCATATGCTGCAGGGTATTAATCAGCTTTTCTTCTGGATGGTTAACAACCTAAGTTTGCAGATCAAAAATTGGAGAAATAGAAGGGCTGCAAGGTCAGCCAACATTTCTGCCCTAGCCGTTCAAGGTCAGTGAAGACTCAGGACATAGCTGAACCTGTACTGTAACATCATGGAACTCAGTTGTGCCCCAGATTTTCTGATCAAGGAGATTATGGAGCCACAGTGGAAGGCGATTAATGATCTATAGTGTGCCTGGGGAGAGTCACATGGAGAGAAAACTTTCTGTCAGGCTCACAGAGAGCAAACTGGTGAAGCAATCACCGTGACTCATCCACATGGATGACACAGGCAAAAGATCTACAGAGTGAGGTACAGGATTGCAAGATAAACCCTGAGGGCACTTGACTGACTTCATCAGATACAAAAGCTACATTTTTTGTTATATAGTCTTGCTTTATCTTGATCTTAGTCACCCAGCAGAAAAGTATGAAAATGAGGTATATAACATAAGGCCATAATAATAAGTTGAGCTGAAAATGACCATAGTCAACAACTTCTTCATATAACTCACTATTATTGTGGACTGCTGGACTGTGTTGGATTGTGTCACCAAGTTCAGCATATTGGCTTAATGACATAATTCTATAAGAAACAAGATTTGCACTAATAGTGGTTGGACAATGGAGTGCCCATCTTTGACAGGTCTAGACAAAAAAGGGGACACAAAGGAAAAACCATGATGTGTTTATATAAACAGTACAGTTAGGATAAGTATGCCGTGCTTCTGCATAATTCCATAAGAAACAAGATTTGCATTAACATTGGTTGGACAAGATATTATGTCGGCTTCTAGTACTACGGACAACCACTAGGAAGATAACAAGACAAAAAGTATTAATTATTGAAACTGATATAATTCAGGTATAAAAAATAAGATAAGTAAACAGTTACACTTTCTTAATTCACTGATTAGAGACATCTGCTATAATAATGTCTGCAAGTATATCATGTATGCACCTTGTATGACAATAAACCATTATGAAAACAATCTGCAATGTATTAATTATTGAATCTGTTAATTTGATTATGAATATCAATGTAATGATGTGACTATTCATCAGTGAAAAATTAACTATAGCAATATGAATCAACATAGTTCAATCTCAAATTTTAATATTGAGTACAAAATCAAGCCCAAAAATATGGGAACACTGCTTTATTTACATAAAAGTAAAAGCTAGACAAAACAAGTGATTATGTCCTGTTAATTTGATTTGAAACTGTCTCAGTGCTATTTGTTCTTCAATAAAAATAATTTTAATCTAGAAAGGGTGCTATTTTGAATTGCTTTGATATTGAGAATATCTACACATGTGTTTAAGAAGTGTATTTGTAGTTTAAAGCAAAAGAAATAAATTTTATACAAATATTACTTATTTTTTGAAATAAAGCATTGAAATTACCTTGCAATACTTCTACATTCCCTTTCTCAGAAAAAAAAACATTCCCCCTTACTTTAGCTAGCCCTAAAATCTGATTAGTTTGAATATCTGTATATTTTTTACCAATTGAATATTCATTTCCAATGCTTACCAAATATGTGTGTACTGATGCACTCGTTTTGTCTAGCTTTTACTTTTATGTAAATAAAGCAGTGTTCCCATGTTTTTGGGCTTGATTTTGTACTCAATATTAAAGTTTGAGATTGAACCATATTGATTCATATTGCTACAGTTAATTTTTCACTGATGAATAGTCACATCATTACATAGATATTCATTTTTTATTCTTCAGCAAATTGACTTTTATGGTAACAGGTTTATGGTATGAGCAGTGTTAGAAATATCCTTAGCTAGAACGAGCCCGGTCTCGTCTGATCTCGGAAGCTAAGCAGGGTCGGGCCTGGTTAGTACTTGGATGGGAGAAATATCCTTAGCTACCTTACCTAGGTAGACATTCATGCAAGAATTTTCTATGTAATATATATATATATGTTTTTTTTTAATGTATTGAACTGGTTGTCACAGGGTCTCACTGCACAGCTCATAGTGCTCCTCCCGTTTTCTGGCTCCCCAGCACTGGAATTACAGGCATGAGCCATCATGCCCAGACTCAGTGGCAGCTCAGACCACCCTGGGCGCGGGGCTGGCACAGTGTGTGATGCCAGGTATCAAACTGTGGTCTCTGCGCTTCAGTAAGATTGGCCAAGTGGGCACTTAGTCTGCTGAGCTATTTCTTCAATCAACTGCATAGTATATTTGATTTTGAATGTTTTCAGTCAAAGGATATATACACCTAGTGAGTCTTACTACCTGTCAAATTCTTTTAGATTTCAGTTATATAAATTTAAAAACAAGCAACAGAGAAAAATATCCTAATGACCCAGGCCTCTTCCAACATGTCATTTTTGAATCACTTATTTTTTAATTCAAGGATCTATATTCTCAAAAAGTTTCATATCTCTTGAGAAAAATCAAGAGCTTAAATTTACAGAATCATAATATTTTAACACAAGTAAAAGAAATTTTTTGTTCATTGTGATTCAGTCCTTAAAAGGAATTGAAATGACATGAATTTGTATGTATTTTGTCATTTTTATTAATAAGTGTATATAAATAATTAACTTCCTTATACTTTCTAAGGAGTAAAGAGTGGCAGTTAAGAGTAAGAAAACACACAAAAAGAATCAATTACATGTGCTCACAAAAGCATAACCTTTCCATATTTTAACTAATGTTCATTTATACAAACCTACCATGCCCAGCACTGATGGTCTTTGAAACTTGTGGTCTGCTGTTGGAAACTCAGCACACTCTTAATTCTTCTGATAACTCAGTATGATATAACAATGCATTTAATCATTTGACTAAAAAGTCAGGTTGTGTAACAAACTGATAAAAATGTTTATAAATCTGCGTGAGATACTACATGCAGTGATAGAGGCTTCTCATTGCACAGCTTTGTAATTCTACTTTCAGTTTGGGGCTACTAAATGAAAATATCACAATGACAGAGACTTGACAAGTGTTATGTTTTAGTAACATAAATTAGTCAGAAGTGATGAATATTTAAAAATGTATTGATTACATGAGCCACAATATATCTTACAAAACTAATATATGGTTATAGGGTGCTAGGAAGTTAGAGAATAATTATTAATTGAGCTCATTTTCCATGTTTACATCTGTTTCACAAGCACTTGTTCCAATGTTATGTGCAGAGAGAATAACTGTTTAAGCCTTTCATTCCTTTTGCTCTCATTGCATAATGGTCTTTTTCAATGATGTTCAATATTCTTTGAGCACCTCAGTGGAACAATTCGCATAAATTCCTGCATTGTTCCCGCTACTTCAGTATATCTTTCTTGGTTCTCGTTGCCAAAATTAAGACGGAATCTCTATAATGCTATAAAATTGCTGACTCATAATCAGCATTTCCTCCAGATGAAACTCCATAGACAAACTAATGAGCCTTAATGTACGGCCACAACAAGCTGGAGTGTGGTGGTCCTACCTGGGTGACTAGTGCATGTGCCAACCCATAAGACTATTTTCTAACAGCTTCTTTTTTCAGTTCAATATAAGGAAAGAGTCTGCTTTTTCACACAATGCCAAACCTTGAATAGTTCCAATTTCAGGCTAATCATACTGTCCTTAAAATTTCACTCCGCTTGAATAATGAAAAAGGGTGATACGAAAATTGTATGAAACTAGCATGCCCCAGGATAGGTAGGGTAGGATGTAATTGCATATGCCTCAACAGCTGGAGAAATGTGCCTTAAGAGAGGCTTTTAAGGTGACAGAAGTTAATTGCACAGATTTAGGGCAGAAGAAAATGTATATGAAGAAGCAAAGGGAAAGATGCAGACCCTGAGAAGGTGTCAGATTAAAAAATCTGAGAGAAAGGGGGTTTTTCTAAATTAGAAATGGACATTTAAAAGGCAGTGGTGGGCTACTTTTTCCTGCAAACGTAGTAAAAATGAAAATCTTGGCAGCATGGAAAGCAGTGTATATCTTGCTAGCCTCCCAAGCATAAAGCTCCTTATGATGTACCTGCATATAAAACAGGACAGCTTCTCATAAACCGGGCTGTGATATTTCCCTAGTGACACTGGTCCACAAGGCAGCTCAGCAAGAAATAGCACATTTTCTTGCAATATCTATAATGACAGTGGCATCTATCTTGGGCTACATATTGTGAGACCATAGAAACCATGGTGCATTCATTCTTGTCTCCAGCTGGAAAACACAAAGCTTTTCAAAGGGACCCTTTGGGTAGCATTTCTCTAATGATGCCTGAATCACTTTTTCTGCAAGCTGTGTGGTTTGTCACAAAGAAGTGAAAGGAACTGTGTATGATAGTAGGTGTCATATTGAAAATACAAGTTTCAAAAGGAAAAAGGGCGTAAGTTGTGTTATCCATTTCAGTCTTATCTATCCTCACCGGAGGGTTATCCTTTTGCACATGTAGCTGAACATGTGGCACTGCACTCATTCCCTGGTGGGTGTAGAATAAACACAATGTCTTACATATATGTATTCTTCAATGCTTCAATGCTTGAGTATTCTCAGAAAGAGCGTTGTGAACTCACCTAAAGTAAAAAAAAAAATCATCTTGGATTATGTAAAATGATGGTCTCTTCTAGAATTAAGAAGTATAGAAGTACTATAAGTTGGAAGCATGGACTATAACACTTACTGAAAGGTATTGTCTCCAACTCATTAATTGATATTGACAAATTAAGTGTTTCACAACTGGATAACAGCTGAGGTTTGTTCAGAAAGTGAAAGTTTACTGTTGTATTTAAATGTATAATTCAAATATATCAATTTAACTTTTCATCCCCTTCCCCCTCTTTTGGACACTTGATTTTGATTAGCTAAATGTGTTTTGAAGACATTTCTTTGGTTTGCTGAAAAAGCCAAAATCTTTCCTAAACTGGAACGTAAACAGAAACACTAAATCATTTACTAAATATCTGTCAGCAATTTACAATCCCATAACCTCATTTCAAATTAAAATTTCTTAATGTTCCATCAGTCTCCCTAGGGGAGATTAGCTTGGAATTCTCAGAGCAAGTACAAATTTCTCCTCCAGATTCGACTTAAGCCTGATTTCTCATTAGAAGTCTTATTTAGAGTAACATGATGTAATCTACTTTCTCATTATGGACAGCTGTGTTTATCAGCCTCCAGACGTATTAAAAGCAAAGATATATTCATTTACAATTTTAAAAACTGTAAACCAATTCAAGTTATTATTTTTGCCTCTCTTCTAAATACTTTTTTTTGCAAGACAGTTTTACTATAATTCTGTATTTGACCAATTGCATACTCATCTTACAAGTCTGTTACTTAAGAAGAAAAAGAAGGATACTTAAGAATGACTACATAATCTAGGTTATATTTGTTCTTAAAGTGTTTTTATGCATGAATTACACCCATAGTCCAAAATGAAAAGGAGCATGCTGAACTTAAATACTTAGGAGCGATATGATAAGTGATTGAAGAGAAATAAAAACCACTTTCAGAATAGCTTCCCATTTTTTAAACTAAACTATCATTAAATTCTATTAGGGAAATTCTCAAAGAACCTTTTAAGGACAGTCCTAAGAAACCTGAACATTGTAGTAGACATTTTCCTTGTCTTTCCTTGGATGGACTTAGAATAACAAACTGCAATTTCACAATAATAATCTTTGTCAGGCCACACATCTTGCAGATCGGATCCGGAACCAGCTGCATCCTCATATTCATCACTTCTAGTTGCCAGCTCTATTCTAGTTTGCACAGGAACGGAGAACCAGGGGCCGGGGAGATGGTTCAGTAGAATAAGCGCTTCCCTGGCAAGTACAGGGGCCTGAGTTCAATCCCTGTTTCCAAGAAAAAGGACAGAGGACCAATTAGAAAACAGACTGGCATCTCTAGAACCTAAAGAGAAGTAGAGCCAGGCGTGATGGCACAGGCCTATAATCCCAGCACTTGGGAGGCTGAGGCAGGAGGATTGTTGTGAATTTGAGACCAGCCTGAGCTACAAAGTGAGCTTAAGGCCAGCCTGAAGTGCATAGTGAGACCCTGTCTCAAAAACACACACAAAAATAAATAAATAAATAAAATTAAAATAAATAAATAGAAAATATTCTTCTTTCACCCTTGCATCCTTTCTGACAGAAACAGTTGATAGCATAGTTTTTCATTGCAGAGAAGCAAGAATACAGCAGATGCTGATCTTATTTTTAATACCCAACCGGCTACTATGATTTTAGACTATGTTCTCTAATCTTTAAATGGTTTTTTTAATATTTAAGTTTTATGGCATGATCCTTAAATATACAAATGTAGGAAGATGATTCTGATTTCTCTTTTTGATATTATTCAAGTTTATTACAAACAAATAGCAACAACAAAAATCTTGTTTCATATTCATTTTCTTAAAGCAGCCAAAGACTGTCTGGAAGGATTTCTTTTCTATAAGCAAACTCTTTACTTATTTAATAACTATGTTTTCAATATCTCTGACCATGGTGATTGGAGATATTTGAGGGACCCCAAGAAGAAACAATAGTGTTGTTACTGTCTTATAAGAAACAATAAAAAATTCAAGCATAAGAAGATATTATATTGGAATAGGGCTGTGGCTCGGCAGGCTGGGTCTGGCCAGAGGCTGCAGGACTCGGTGGCAGGAGGCCGCCGAAGGGTCAGCATGATCCGTGGGCTGCAGCCAGGGCCACAGTGACAGACTCTGGGGCCTCATGAGAAGCCCAGAAGCCAGCTGGAGTGCAGGAACTCATGGGTCTCAGGGTGATCCATTCGACTTCGGAGGAAACAGTGGAAGGAATGAGGCAAAGATAGACAAAAGTACAAAAGCTGGGATAGGTAGTGGCTCACCTGCCTGTCTGGCAAGATGATCCCAAGTGCAACAAAATGCATGTTTATTTATACCTTTGCAAAGTTAGTAACACATAACACAAAGTTACCTAATGACTAATAGCCCACATTAACCAGTAGGGTGCTTATCTCAGGACTGAGGTAGCTTATTTGCCTTAAGCGCTGAGGCCTAGTCCCACCTATACACATTTGACCAATTTTCTAGTTTCTGTGGTTCCCAACGTATCTCCCTTTTTTGTTTTGTTCTGTCAGAAATGGATGTTCCATTGCAATTACAGAAGCTATTTGGAGAACTCGTTAGAGCACCTTTTCATGCTTGATGGCAGTCCGAAGATTTTAGGTACTTGAATTCAGCAATATAACCCTATATAGTCCAGTTGGTAATTATCAGAAGTTATTAGTGACTTGAGCTTTAACTGCTTAGTATATTAAATTTAGCCCATCTATCACTCTAATTTTTGGTCTCCAAACTTCAGTTATTATACACCCAGAAAAGAAGCTTAGTGATATTATTACCCTATAATAATAGGCAGTAAGCTTAACATTATCATCTATCTGAATATCAAACATATCCATATTTAAATAGCAAATATAAAATAAAACTTATTTTCTAAGAACCATGGATATTCTAATATTTAAATCCCTATAGAATGTTCAAAGGCAACAATTACACATTTTTACACAGAAATTTAAAAATCAAAACCATGTACAACTGCAGCAAGACAATCCTGATGACCTTTTGTTACATACTTACATTTGTTTTGACAAAACACAACCCTTTTAACCAATCATCTCTATCTAATACACAAGAAATTTTCACCCAACTAGCTGTCCTTAAATCAGTGGTTTCTTTTTTTTGCGGAACCGGGGATTGAACTCAGGCCCTTGCGCTTGCCAGGGAAGTGCTTATTCCACTGAGCCATCTCCCTGGCCCCTTAAATCAGATATGCATCACAAGTTTTTTTTTTAATAGCAGAGGTCTGAATCTGAGAGAAAGCCCTATCACAGTAAGCAATCTTTGTTTTACATTTTGGAAGACCTGTACACTCGGAATCATGCATACACTTAATAGAACATGAGAAGAACAATAATGAATTTTCATACACAGGGGAAAACTTTTATTTCTTAATTTAGCTTTATATCAAAACCATATTTTAAGGGAAAACCTTATGTAATTTTTTCTGAAAAGTTTTATCTTTTAACCAATAACCAGTTTATTGAGGATGTCTCCTAAAGAGGCTGCTGTGATTATTGGGAGCTCTTCATTACTAAGCAAGAAGGTTGGTCACACCT
This sequence comes from Ctenomys sociabilis, assembly GCA_004027165.1. Lineage (NCBI taxonomy): Eukaryota > Metazoa > Chordata > Mammalia > Rodentia > Ctenomyidae > Ctenomys > Ctenomys sociabilis. Next base: position 73,887 of record PVKA01004009.1, on the reverse strand, counting down.
TTTATTCATCAGTTGGATTCCTCTCTAATAATTTGTCCCTGATCTAAGAAATTAATGCTTAATTAGATTATACTTTTTTTTGTGTGTGTGGAACCAGGGATTGAACTCAGGCTTTTGCGCTTGCCAGGGAAGCACTTATTCCACTGCGCCATCTCCCTGGCCCTAGCTTAAACTTTTTGACAAAGTGTGTATAAACTGATTTTGATATCACTTAGACCATTTAGTAAGTTAGGAGAGAGCATGCTTTTAAGTCTCTATCCTGAATTGTATTATGAACAAATAATGAATAAAGAAAAAAACAGGAACAACCATTCACAGAATGACTTATACATAGTCAAATACACAGTACACAAACATCTTTACAAAACTGAGTGCACTCAACTACACTCTTTGCCAAATTAATTTGCAGTAGCTCTATTACAATTTTTAGAAACGTATGATATCAATAAACAAATGAGACTTGTTATTTGTCAATAACAAAGATTTATCAGAAAATTTTAGAAGAAATAACATTTTATCTATAAGTAATATGCATGTTGTGCATTTTTGCATTTTTTGAATTAATACTAGAAAAACGTGGCTCTGTTGTTTTCATATATTTTATCACTCATTTAAACCTTAGATTTCTATTTTATCAGCTCCTATAATATAACTCCCCAGGTTAGATATAGCCTCATCACTGTTAACTTCTCCAGATTTGGCTTCATGGTATAGCCTGACAGCATGCTCTGCTACCCATATAGGTCATTCAGCATTCTCTGGAAAAACAAAAGCATACCTTCTCCCCCAGATTAGTAGCAGACTGGGTCCCTTCCATTGTCCAGCACAGAGATCTCTCCAAAGGACCCTTCTTAGCCTTTTTACTCTTATTTGATGGAATTGTCTTTCTACTGTTGTACTTCCATCTTTTGTAGAATTTTAAAAGTTCATATGTGTACTGCCAAGTGAAGTCTATTATCTATTATTGTTTTTGCAGTTGAATTTTCATTGAAGGATATGAACATTCAACAATTTCCTTGAGCTTGAAAGTTATCAGGAACCCCTGTGCTAAGGTAAATATTAAGTCTTACAAAACTTTTGGAAGGCAGCACTTGTACATGCTGAGCCATTGTCAGCCTTGTATGTCTGTGGGCAGCCAAGAGCACTAAAAGCATCCAAACAGTAAGCAATGACATGTTTAGGTGCTTCACCAGTGCAGGCAGCAGTAAATATGAATCCTGAAACATGGACCCAACACAAAGAACCAAATTCAGGAATGTGCGTGACACCCATCTGCCAAAGATGATTGGGGTTTAACCCCTGGAGATTGACTCCAGTAGAAAGTAAGGTAGGTGTGTTACACATGAAGAACATCATCTAACAATTTCCCAGGCCTGTGCTTGAGTGAAATGAAACTATTCGCATAAGGCAGAAGCATTTTGATAAAAGGTGGCATGAGACACAGAATAGCACCTGAGGGAGTAACAGCCACAGCACCCAGAAATCTATCTAGAGTGGCATTCCCTTCAGTGAGGGGTCCTAGCAATTGCAAAGGAGAGTGCATATGACCAATGAAACAGGGAACATGATGTGACTGTATGACAACCTGGAGACTGGAGTAAATGAAAAAGATCAGTGCACATAGTGGTAGTATCAATGTAGTGCATTACAGCACAGACATAAGCACTGCCTGAAAATAGGTTCATAGGAGAGGATGCATGATCTTGCAGTGCCCATGTTACTGCTTGCAATTCAATCTTTTGCAAGAGAAATCTGTGTCCTGTTTTCTAGAAGAGAAAGCTGTTATATAACTTCCCAACCTGAAGCCAATCCATTCATGAAGACAGAGATGCCACTTGCTATAGGGACTGAAGTTATTTTTGAAGGGAAGACACAGAGTGTAAGAGAAGAAAATTGTATTAATTTATCTGAATGATAATAGAAGTCAATAATACCAGGGAAATTAGCCAGTGCAGCTTGCCAAAAAATGAAAACTGCCATAACCATTTTTGTTGAACTGAAGAAAAGGGAACAATGGTAATCTGTACCTCGTGACTAAGGAGCTAAATCACACGCGTGTGTCCACATGTAATCAGTTCTGCCACAGCATCATGAATGGGAGCTGTAGATTTATGTGGAGTATGTGGCATGTGTAGTCATTTTAAGGGACCCTGAGACTGCCAAAGAACCCAAGTGGGCATATACTGAGTTGGGAAAATAATTAAAAATGCTGGCAAACATGGGTCAATTCAGCATGAGAAAGAGCCTGATTAACTTTAGCTAAGGTGGCTTTAACCTCTGGTGTAAGGTATTCCTTTCAGAAATAAGGACTGAGTTTCCCTCGAGAATGTCAAAGAGAGGACTTAATTCATGAGTAGTTAGCTTAACAGCTTGGCAGAGCCAATTAATGTAATCAAGTAAAATCCAAAAATCATTTAGGGGGGCTGGGGAGATAGCTCAGTGGAATAGCACTTCCCTGGCAAGCACAAGGACCTGAGTTCAATCCTCAGTTCCACCAAAAAAAAAAAAAAAAAAAAAGAAAGAAAATCATTTAGGGTTGTAAGATGTTTAACCCAGATCTGAACAGTTTGGGGCATAATAAATTGATTCAAATATAAAGAAATTATCATAGCTTGTACCCCTTTGGAGGCCACCACTAGGATTTTTATTATTTAAGTGGGGTGTCAAAATCAAGCTAATGTTTAAACTTCACTGCTCTTATTTTTGGGATTTTTGTTTTTGTTTGTTTATGTATTTAGTACAGGGTGTACAGGGTCTCACTGACACATGGAGCAAAAAATGATCTCAGGGTGGATGACCTCCAAATGATACAGGAAGAAAAATGAAACTCCTCACCTGAAAGGTACCTGGCACGAGTTTGTGTTTTCTAAAACTGAACAATGAATTTTAGGAACAAATGGAGATGATGAGAAGAACATATTTATTGAGGGGAAGAAAGCTCCTGTCCAAAAGAGAGAAAGGAAAGGTGTCTCTTCCAGGGACTTTTGTGGAGGGAAATCATGTGGTGAGGTGGATCTAAGGTGGTGGAGAAAACATAGGAACTAGCATAGGTGGGCATGAGGTGAGACAAAACTTTGGTCAACCAACGAGATTACAAGCACTGCTCAGGTAAAATTGATTAAATCCAGTACCAAATGGTGAAGCCAAGTCATGTAGCAAGTGGGCATAAATGTGTGACAAACTGATTCATTTGAGTTCTTTTGAGGTGATTGATACCTATTGAGAATATCAATCCCTGATGCCCATTCCTAGGAAGGTATGTAGTAGTATTTGTTTCCTCTTTTGTCTTGAGGTCTGGCCCATTTGGGAGTACTTATCTCTTCAAGTTCCAAAGTCACCCTACCTTCCATACTGTCTCCTTGAAGACCTGGCCCTATCTTACTGCCTATAATATGTCTATCTAATTCAGCTGCCTACAACATCACTACACAGATCAGACTCATAGTGATCCTCCCAAGTGCTAGGATTACAGGCACATGCCATCACACCCAGTCTCAATTGCCATCTCTGCATGCCCGGGGAACAGGGCCAGGACAGCAGGCTGGGAGATCGAACCCTCGGCCCCTGAGCCTGCTTGCAGGTACTTTAAACCACTGAGCTATTTGGCTGGCCCAAGAACTTTTTAAGAGAATTTCTAGAAAGCTAAGTTTGATGTAAAACTATATAGCTACTTTCTCTTAATTCAGTGAATAGAAAGAATTGTATTAAGTGTTTGTGGACAGGATATCATGTTTGCCTCTTACACTATGAATAACCCCTAAGAAGACAACAATATGCAATGTATTAATTATTGAATCTGTCCTACTAATCAGTTTTGAAGCTGTCTCATTTCTATTTATTTCTCAATAAAATTATTTTTAAAAAAAGAACTGTTGGAAATTGAAAAGAAATAGGTAAAAGAAAAACAAACAGGAAAATATAAACTGAGTGTCAAACCACTGTTTGAAAAAGGTCATAGTTTTGACACAACTGAGAACCAGTTCTTGAAGGATGCCAAAAGCAATGCAGAAGTAGGAAAGTCCTTGTTCCAGGAAATGGATGATCTGAAGCTGGAGAACACTGAAGATAATCCTGACTCCAATTCTGCAGATGCAAGGAGTGATCCCAGAGTGACAGACCTCTCCAACTCCAGAGAGGTGCGACAGCCACAGCCACTGAGAGTGTTTTATTCTCCTTTTTTTCTAAGAAAAAATAATTTTAAGGAGGAAATTCTTGAGACAACTTTCATCATTGAACTTAATAAACATAACACTTCACATATGAAATCTCTGCCTCTTCCTGGGGAACAGGTTACATATTTAACATTGTTTACTGTTGGAGGGAAATCCTACCTACAGTGCCAAGACTTGGAGGTGGGCTGCTACCATAGTCATTGATAAGTGCTCTCAGGTGATCTACGCAGCAGAGAAATAGGCAGAAGGAAAAAGGGAAAGGGACTTTATTTTCTTTGAGGACACATAGAGAATTTGGAGAAGTCAAGGAATTTTCTGAACTAGACAAAGAGGAATTTTCTGAACATATCCTGAGAGATAAAGCATTGTAAGTAATTGAATATGTGGATTAGAAATTTCTTATAGATATACCTGAGAAACTGGGGGCCTTTCCCAAGGTGGTGGGAAGGGTGAAAGTAAACTATGTCCTGGAGAAGAGGGGGGAAGGTGGTCTTTTGTTTTATGCTGATCATATTAGATGACCACCACAGTGACTTCAGCAATTCATACTAGGGCCCAAACCTATCTGTATAAGGGGTTTCTGCTCAAGGAACTGGCATAAGTCATCATTTCTATCCTGGAGATGGTTTACATTTGGATTCCAAATACTTTCTTTCTCATAAAGTGTTACAGTGCTGAGATACATAAACAAAAAATTACAACTGGATTGTAGCCTCTTCACACAGTAAATTTAAGTATTAACAGAACCAGAAGCCCACATTGTAAGCAAGGACATAATGGGCTTCATTATAATAGTACCTGAATACAAATTTTTGGTGTTCATAAAAGTTGTGTATTCCTAGACTTACAAGCTTTTATGTAACTTTTAAAAGCAAAATCTGATACCAGATCTGAAAGAAAGATAGTATAAATATGTGTATATGTGTATGTTTACACTTATCCAAACATATCCTGAGAGATAAAGCATTGTAAGTAATTGAATATGTGGATTAGACATTTCTTGTAGATAAGAGGTGTAGGTGGACCAAAAAAAATCTTTTAACTCAGGAATAACAGCATTTCTTTGAACATAAAAGGCAGAAAATTGAATTAAGGTATCTAAATCAGTTTTTCAAATGGCATTGTTACTCCAAATTCAGCTGGTATCTTTCACCAGGGGTAAATAGAATGACAGAGGGTGAGGTGCAGGAAATGAAAGGATCCTTGGCTTTACTGACACACAGACTAACAATAACAACACCAACAAAAATCTCTGTGAACCTAGCCCTTTACTTTTTCTTGCATCCCATATGAGATAAATTCAAATCTTAAGCATTTTAAAACACTTTCTTAAACTTTTAATATTTGCTAGTGAACATCTACAAAAGATTTTCCTGGATGCAGAAGAAATGCCATAAATATCCAACTCTACCAACCAAATTTTCAGCTTGAATGTTTGAAAATAATACGTGAGTAAATAGTGTGAATTCGCTTCAAGAACTTGCCCAGTGAGGATGAGAAATCTCAGTGCTCTAATCGTTGTGAACTGGCTCATGAGAGTGGATGTGCCTCCAAGCCGAGGGCTGACTTCTTCCGTGAGACTGCGGTTGGAGAGGGGCTTGTGCACTCCTCACAGCATGAGCAGGACGTTGTCTCCCTTCCACATGCAAAGGCCAAAAGGGCTCAAGCTCAAACCAGATCTCTGGAATCTGCGATCTTACACAGTCGCATAGAACATTCTGCAGCTCTCTTCTTAGCTAATTTTTATGTCTTCTATAGCATCTTTCACCTTTCCACATGCAAGCAAACTCACCCTCATTCTTCTGTCTTTTTCTTTGCCTCCCTAGACTGCCATCATGATAAAGATCTCCCATCTTCACCCAGAAGTTGCCACACCTTCCATTCCCCCAAAGCCTTTCAGCCATGAAATAGAAAATGCTACGCAAAGGGCAAGTGAAAGTGCTGTGCACAACGGTGTTCAGTGGTCAGCAAAGAAAAGGCAAAAAATATAGCACCTAGAGGAAAAAGACAGTTGGAATGCTCATACATTTAAATATTAAAACAATCTTTGCCTGGATCTGTAGCAAAATCCTGGTAAATATTAGATGGAAATTTGAGGGGAGAGAAGATGCCTGTGTCTGCAATTTTATAGGTATTTATATGTGTTTGTGATGGTCGGTGGTTTGTGAAATAATAAGATTGTATTTAAGGTAAATGTTTACATTGGTTTGCAAGGGAAGTAAACCGTCTGATGTAATTATTAACAGACCCTTTATTATGGCTAAAAGTGTCCCAATTTAGATGACAAAGCTCTCATGATCACCCTCTCTATAGTCAAGATAATGAGGAAGAGTTATAAATAAAGTCTTAAATGAGGAGAGAGTGTTGTGACTTGGGAAAGCGTTGAGCCAGCATGAGGCTGTCAACAGGAGTGCAGGAGCAGAGCTTGCGCCTGCTGAATTTGTGTGGGGGACAGAGAATATATTTGCTTTTGTGAAGCAGTGTTTGACTTTAAATGTTACAGAAAATGAGATCAACTAAGCAGAGAGATTCCCAGTGATTAAGAATTTTGAAGCCCATAATTTAGAATTCTAATTAGACTTTAGCCAGTTAGTCATTTTCCCTCCAGAAGAGAAGTTTTGCTACCCAATTTATACTGAAGGATTCTGATTCTTGTTGCTTCAGAAAGTCTGAGATAAAGATGAAAGATACTGAAATCAGCAGAAATAGCTATTGTATTGGCCTAGCCTCTGCATGGACCACATTGGTGCCTACACAAATAAAGCAGTCAGAAGGTAAGAAATCTGGCCAGACAGATAGCTCAGCAGATTAAAGTGATTGCGTAAACAGACTCAGGGGCCAGGATTCAAGTCCCAGTGCGCTACCCCAGGGCTATGCTGAGATGGCAATTGAAACTGGGTGTGGTGACGTGCACCTGTAATCCCAGCACTTGGGAGATGAAAAACAGGAAGGATCACTGCAAGTCTAATCTCTGTAGTAAGACCATGTAGGGCCTATAGACCCTGTACTAAATACATAAAAAGGAATCAGAAATCAGAATCTTAACTCCAGATACAATGAGGCAGATGGCTGACATAACAGCAGCATCCTTTCTGAAACAATACACATACCTTCCCATTACGTCTCAAGCTTGAAGGAAGAGAAATGCTAATTAGCATTGTGCAGCAAGATTTTTTTCATTTCAATAAACCCCATTGCTTTGTTGACTTTTCTTCGACCTGAATGTGAATTAATGAAATAAAAGTAACTTTTGATTCAGATAGTACCATAGCACCTCAAAGTTATTTATATTCATTTTATTCATGTATTGTAATGACCAAAACAAAATGAACATTAATTTACTCTGCTCTGTCCTGGTTAGAGATGGTAGATCTGCAAGAGCTTTTCAGATAAGCTCACAGAGAATTCTGTAATGGCTAGTGATAGATGAAGGTGGCTCACTTGGTAAAGCTCACTACGTAACTGCCTATAAGCATGTGTATGATGGCTTTCACAGTGGTTCGCTTGGATAGCTCACTGTCCCAGACTCTTCCTAGACCTACATCTACACGGATATGTGGATGCTCAAGAGAAAGTCCAGGTCGGAGGGCCTAGCTTGTAATAGAAATGGGAGTAGGAAGTTATGCTAAGAAAATAGTTTTAAAAAATATATATATATATACATATATATATATATTGATATATTATTTCAATATATTAATAGTAGGAGTAGATTATGAAATAATAGTGAAAACTTGGTAAACCTTGGGGGGAAGAAGTATGTTTCTAATTCAGGCATAGAAAGAGGATGGCAGTGTACAAAAACACAACGTCAATGATTATCTCTCAGTAACGGTAATACTGGTGCATTGAATAATTTCCACATTTTTCCAGCTGTTTCCAATTATCAGCGTTAACTTTCATAATTTAATAAAAGATATTAGATGCAGCATTCAAAATCCGAGTATGCTCTGCTCCTGAGATCTGCCCGATCCAGCCCATTTGCATCACCCAACAGATGCCCCATCTCTCTCTCCTCTGCGCTGTGCACATCTTTCACAATGTCCATTGCGGTCAGCCTGAGGTCAGGTTTTCTTGTCTCAGGCTTGATTACTGATTCAGATCATGCAAAAATGTTTCTCTTCTTGGCTTCCTATAAGATACCAGCTTCTCCCGCTATTCCAGTATACTATCCTCACTTCTGACAGCTACTGTTTGGCTCTATGGATAGGTTCCTAGATAGTAAGTTTCATGTACACTTCCTGATGCAGGCTCCTGTCTTGTATGCCAGGCATTTCTTAACCAGACATTTTTGTGCATTCCTAAGAACTCCCTGGTGTGCCTGTATCACATTTTATTTTCTTGCTTCTAATCTGTATAATCTATTATACCCCTCTTATTGTGCTCCAACTTCACTGTTCTTCAAATTCAGAAAGTCCACAACTCTCCCAGGTACTGAAGCTTTGTTTCTAAGAATTGGCTGTGTTCTTTTTCCTTATCAAAAATCAATGGCTGGGGCCAGAGAGATAGCTCAGAGGACTAAAGCGCCTGCTTAGGCAAACTTAGGCAAGCACAGGGATTACAGTTCATTCCTGGCACCACATGCAATGCCAGCCCTGCCCCCAGGGTGGGATGAGCCACCCAGTCCAGACTTGGTGGTGCATGCCTGTAATCCCAGTGCTGGCGAGGCTGAAAAGCAGGGGGCTCACTGTGAGTCTGAGCTGAGACTCTGTAACAATCAAATACATTGTAAATAAATAAATAAAATGAGCCAGTACATGTGCCCAGGTGCACATCCAGGGATCACTCATGCTGCCTTCACCCAGAGGAAGCTTCCGGCAGGAGCAGGCTTGACACAGTGGGAGGGGCTTCCGGTGCCCTCTTCGCCCTTGAAAGTTGCCTAAGGTGTAGCGGAAACACCTAGTTCCACGGGAGAGAAGTGCATAATCTGGGCTGCCCCGCTGGCCGCTCAGCTTCCCCGCTGGACACGGGGGTCTCGGCCTCTGCAGTCACGGCAGCCACGGGAGTGCTGCTCGCCAAGCCAGCAGTGGATCCCAAGGCGGAGCAATGTCACATGGAGGCTCCTACCTTCTATTTCTTGGGAGTCAGTTCCCCAATTCCAAATTCCAAAAAGCACTAGAAGAACAGTGGTACACAAAGCATGTTTTTCGATCTTCCTATCTAAATCTGGGATGAGGCCAGAATCCCTGAGGACATTCAGTGTGTACTTCCCCAAATTTACCCAAACAAGCTTTGTGAAGTTCTTTCTTGTAACCAAACAAACGTTTTAACAGTTATCATCATTTTGTCTGAAATGTGTTAACATTATAACACTGCATTGAAAAAGATACATAGAATCTACATATATCTTCAAACCCCGGAGCTACCAATGTACACAAAAATGGAATGGCATTATTTTGATGCTCAAATTTGCTTTGATCAGACAGGACTGTACTGAGGCTGTGTCAAACAGCCTTTTAGAGCTCATATGCTAGGAAATTTCATAGATATACATACTTCATTCTTAAATGTAGTCTTTAATGAATAAGATAATAATGTCTATATTCAACACACATTCAATTTTATAACAATTGCATAACTAGTATTTATCATTTGGGGATAGAAATTCTAGTTTATTCTCTTACAGTTCTAAAAAGAAACAAGGTTGTTTAAACAGTAAACAGAAATATGGCATGAAAGATGCTATACCTCAGGAGTCTGCCGTCACGTGGTAACAGGGTCTGGTGGGTGCTGCAGAGCTAAGTGTAGTCAGCTGATCTCTGAGGGACTACAAAATCCAAAGCACTTCCAGTGACCTTTACATTTTGAAAAGTTACTATTTACCATTTTATTTCTTCTACTGTGTGACATTTGCACTATGGTGCAGTGACAATGACAGGCAAAATTGCCAGTACCTTACTACAAAAGAAGCTGGAGCAAAGAAATTTATATTCTCAGTCACTATGTTCCCTATTGCTATGTATGTGCAGGAAAAATTTTCACTAAAGGATGACCTTGTGGGAGCAGTGACAACCACAAATTTCTCAAACCTTGACTCTATTTTTTTTAAATCTTAAGTATTGTTATTTTCTTCCTTCTTTGATGCTCTCTGTAGTAATTATTATATTGAATTTATATGCATCATCAGGTAAAAACTGACAGACTGTACAGTATAATCTGTAAAACTTTTAGTATTGTATAAAAAAAACAAATGAAACTGAAGTTCTATAAATAAAATGTTAGAAACTGTTCAAAAAACTGAAAGATGAGTCATAGGACAGCCGCAGACCGTGAGCCTGACCAAGCCATCAACAGGTAGATCACTGCACAACAAACCTCTCTATATGATTCCAAGAGTATAACACTCTGCAAAAAGCAAACTCTAGAGCCAATAGAAAGATAAGTGGTTGCCAGGACTGGCAGGCTGGGGAGAAGGGAGAGACAGCAAACAGAGGTCGGATGAGGAGGACACACTGAGAGATTTTTGGACAGTGAAATTACTCTGCATGAGACTATAATGGTGAACAAATGTGATTACACATTTGAACAAATTCATAGGCTAGTCAGCACAGTGTTCTTAGGGAGCTGTTGGTTCTCCTGGTGCTGTTGGTTCTCCGGGAGGAGCTTGTCATGCTGGCTTTTCTGATATGAATGTGGCTTTTACCATCAGAGGAGCTAGGGACCTTGTTGTCATGGAGGATGGGTGTGGTATCTCTGGGGGGGCTCTGGTTCTTACCCTGAGCATCCCTTCCTGGCTCCAGTTCATATGCCTCAGCCTTCTAGAACAGACCCTTCATCCTATTGGCACAGAATTTCTAGCTTCCACCACTAACCTTTGGGCCTTCCCATCACAAACCCATGAAACAGACTTTCATGGGGCATTATTATGGGTTCCAGATCTTCAGGTTGACTCACACAGACATTGGTGTGAATTCCCCCTCAATTGGACTCTTTTGGCTTCTAGTGTGTGGGCAGATGTTCTGCACTCTACTTTTATGACTCTTTGAATGGATATTGTAAATTGCCCTCATAAATTATGTGTCCTCTATTGTATTATTTTTCTTGCAAACCCTGACTACAAAAAAATTGGAACTGGGAGAATGGAGTCATTGTGACATTGCCTAGCCATGTGAATTAAGAGTTTTTGGAATTAATTTGGAAAAGTTTTGAGAAACTGGTCAAAGATGTAATTCCTATATGAAATTTTGTCTTAGTTATTTTTCTTTAGTTGCTGAGACAAAATACCTAATGCTCATAATTAAGAAAGGAAAGAAAAGGTATATTTAGCTCACAGTTTGTGGTGGATTCAGGCCATAATTGATCAGCTCCTGGCAGCATACTAGAGGGCAACAATTCATGATGGCAGAAAACAGTAAAAGCAGCAAGAGTCAAAGGGAGAAGCATCTGAGAGTAAGGTTCTTTCCTTGTCTTATATTGTATGCAGGCTACCTGCTCTAGGGTAAGTGTAGCATTCATACCTATAATACCTGCATTGGATCATGAATCAATCGCCAACTCTAGAAGCAGGCCCCGATGATGTGTGAGGTTTTGGTGATAGCTCCTAGCTATCAATAACCTCATCAAAAAGAGGAAAGAAAGGGGGTCAGAGAGAAGGCTCAGTGGAATAAGCGCTTCCCTCGCAAGTGCAAAAGCCTGAGTTCAATCCCTGGTTCCGCCATAAAGAAAAAAAAAAAGATCCATCCTCAAAAAGAGGAAAGAAAAAATTAAAATACAAGAATAAGGAATGAAAAGGCTGTAACTACCACAGACACAGTGGAAATTCAGAAGATTATACATAGCTACTTTGAGAATCTTTATGCTCACAGAATAGGAAGACACAGAAGAAATGGATGGATTTCTGGAAAGGCACAAACTACCAAAACTGAATCAAGAAGATAGAATAACTCTCAGTAACCCAATAACAGCCTACAAGATATGAAACGTAATAAAAAGCCTCCTGACAAAGAAAACTCCAAGTCCTGATGAATTCACAAATGAATTCTACAAGAAATTTATAGAAGATATAATCCCTACACTCCTCAAACTCTTCAATGAAATTGAAAAGGAAGCAGTCCTCCTAAAATCATTTCTGGAGGCAAGTATAATACTGATTCCAAAACCAGGGAAAGAAACAACTAAAAAAGAGAACTACAGGCCAGACTCGCTCATGAACTTAGATGCAAAAATCCTCAATAAAATCCTAGCAAATAGAATACAGCAAGTCATTCAGAAGATCATACACAATGACCAGGTAAGATTCATCCAGGGATGCAAGGATGATTCAATATTCGAAAATCTATAAATGTAATATACTATATTAATAGACTAAAATCTAAAAATCACATGATCATCTTACTTGATGCAGAAAAAGCTTTTGACAAAGTCCAACACTCATTCATGTTCAAGGTCCTACAGAAAATTGGAACAGAAGGCCTCTGCTTCAGTTTGATAAAAGCCATCTATGAAAACCAAATGGTTAATATAACTCTAAATGGGGAAAATCTGAAATCATTTGCTCTTAGATCTGGTAAAAAACAAGGATGTGCTCTATCACCCCTTCTATTCAATATAGTTTTGGAATCATTAGCTATAGCCACTATAAAAGACGGAGAAATAATAGGAATAAGAATAGGTAAAGAAGAAGTTCAATTATCACTATTTGCAGATGACATGATACTTTACTTGGAAGACCCCAAAAATTCCACCAAGAAACTACTAGAACTAATATGAAAATTCAGTAGCATAGCAGGATACAAAGTCAATACTCAAAAGTTAATAACATTCCTCTAAACAGATAACAAGCACACTGAAAGGGAAACAATAGAAACAATACCTTTTACAATAGCACCACAGAAAATGAAATACCTTGGAATTCACTTAACCAAGGAAGTCAAACATCTTTTCACAGAAAATTACAACACTCTAAGAAAAGAGATTATAGCAGATTTCAGAAGATGGAAAGATATTCCCTGCTCCTGGATAGGAAGAACCAACATCATGAAGATGGCCATACTCCCAAAGTTGCTATACAGATTGAATGCAATCCCTATCAGACTGCCACCAACATACCTCCCAGAGAAATCATTCCTAAAATTTATTTGGAACCATAAAGACCTAGAATAGCAAAGTCAATCCTGGCCAACAAAGACAAGGCAGGAGGCATCACAATTCTTCACTTGAAATTATACTACAAAGCTACTGTGATAAAATCAACATGGAACTGGTAAAGAAATAGACCTGAGGATCAGTGGAATAGATTAGAAGACCCAGAGGGCTCTACGAACCCACTCAGTCACCTTATCTTCAACAAACGGGCCAAACAAGCTTCCTCGAAGAAAGATAACCTCTTTAACAAATGGTGCTGGAAAAACTGACTTTCTAAGTGCAGAAAACTAAAACTTGGCACTGTATATCACCGTGCACTAAGCTAAAGTCAAAAAAGGATTAAAGATCTAAACATTAAAACAGAAACACACAATCTCCTAGAAGAGAAAGTAGGAGGAACTCTTGAAGACATAGAAGTAGGCAAAGAGTTCATGAACAAACATGTATTCGCATGGGAAACACCTGAAAGTATTAACAACTAGGATCAACTCTTATTGAAAATTTTTTGGACATCAAAAGAAATTATCAACAAAGTGAAACGACAACCCACAAATTTAGAAAAAAAATCTTAACTAATAAGCACTAGCACTCAAACAAAGGTCTGCTCTCTAGAATTTATAAACAACTAAGACATGTTAGGGCCCTCAAATTTAAAGACCCAGTTCAGAAATGGACATCTGAGATGAATACACACTTCTCAGAGGATGAAATTAAATGAGCGAGTAAATATATGAAAAAATGCTGCACATCACTAGCCATCCATGAAATGCAAGTTAAAACAACACTGAGATACCATCTCACTCCAGAAAGAATGGCTATCATAAAGAAATCAAGCAACAACAAATGTTGGAGAGGATGTGGGGAAAAGGGAACACTTCTCCACTGCTGGTGGGAATGTAGACTGGTGCAACCATTGTGGAGATCAGTATGGAGATTCCTCACAAAAGTAAGACTGGAAATCCCATTCAAGCCAGGTATCCCCCTACTGGGAATTTTCCTGGCGTAGCAAAAAACATCATATCATAGTGATATATGTGTACCTGTGTTTATAGCAGCACAATTTGTGATAGCAAAATCTTGGAAACAACTAAGATGCTCATCACATGAGGAATGGTGCAAAAAGTTGTGGCATTTTTATACAACGGAGTATTACTCATTTATGAAGTATGATAAACTTGAAAAATTTATATTGAAATGGATGCCACTTGAACATATACTCATAAGTGAAATAAACCAGACACACATGTGCAAGTATCATATAGTCTCCCTAGTATAAGAAATCAAAGGAAGAAATATAAATAGAAAGGTATAAAAAAGATTCAGTCAGATAGGGTGAACTGAGCTGTATATGTTACATGGTAATAATCAGCATCTCTTATGGTTGATTAGCATCTTAAGTTCACAGATCAAAAATTGGAGAAATGGAAGAGCTGCAAGGTCAGCATTTTGTCCCTAGTCTTTGAAGGTCAGTGAAGACTCAGTACGTAGGAGAATTTGTACTATAACATCATGTAACTCAGTTATGCCTCAACTTTTCTGATCAAGGAGATTATGAAGCCACAGAGGAATGTGATCAATGATCTATAGTTTGCCTAAGGAGAGTCACAGAGAAAGAAAACTTTCTCTCTGGCTTTCACAGAGAGCAAATTGGTCAGGCAATGGCAGTGACTCAACCACATGGCTAACACTGACTAATGATCTACAGAGTGAGGTACTGGGTTACAGGATAAACCCTGGGGGACTTGACTGACCTCAGCAGATACAAAAGTTACATTTTTTGTTATATAGGTCTTGCTTTATCTTGGTCTTAACCATCCAGCAGAAAAGTATAAAAACAATGTGTATAAAATAAGGCCATAATAATAAGCTGAACTGTAAATGGCTCTAGTCAACAACTTCTTCTGATAACCCACTATTATTGTGGACTGCTGGATGGTGCTGGATTGTTTTGCTGAATTCAAGCACCTATAATAATTGAATGACAATAGAATACACGTCTTTGACAGGACTAAACAAAAAAAGGGGATACAAAGCAAGGACCATTCTGTGTTTGTATAAGCAGTACCGTTAAGATAAATATGAAGTGCTTTTGCATAATTGTATGAGAACGGAAGGATATCTTGTCTGCTTCTTGTACTATAGATAACCACTAGGAAAATAACAATGTAAAAAGTATTAATTATTGAAACTGGACTATAGGGAGCCGAGGAGATGGCTCAGTAGAATAAGCTCTTCCCTGGCAAGTGCAAGGCTCTGAGTTCAATCCCCGGTTCCACAAAAACAAACAAACAAACAAAAAAAAAAAAAATCCAATCACTTGAAACTGCACTATAATTCAGCTTTACAAAAAAGATAGGTATGTAGCTACATTCTCTTGATTCACTGATTAGAGGCATTTGTTCTAATAGTGTTTATAAGTAGTATATCACGTCTGCACCTTGCACAACAAATAACCACTAAGAAAACAATATGCAATGTGTTAATTATTGAATCTGCCCTACTAATTTGATTTGAAACTGTTTCATTGCTATTTGTTCTAAAGTAAAATAAAATAAAATAAAATAAAATAAAGAAACAAAATCAGGGCTAGGGAGATAGTTCAGTACAATAAGTGCTTGCCTGCAAGCACAGGGTCCTGAGTTCAATTCCCAGTACCAGGGAAAAAAAGAAAAGAAAAAGAAAATCCAACAATATGCTGTAAAATTCAAGAAACATATTTAGAAGAGATGGCTTAGTACAAAAAGTGCTTATCCAGCAAAGGCAAGGGCCTGAGTTCAATCCCTGGTTCTGCAAAAAAAAAAAAAAAAAAAAAAAAAAGATACTTTGGGGCTGGGGAGATTGCTCAGTGGAATAAGCACTTCCCTAGCAAGCATAAGCACCCGAGTTCAATCCCCGATTCTGCCAAAAAAGAAAAAAGAAAAGAAACATATTTAACCCAAAAAGAAAGTCAGGGGCTGAAAATCAGAAGATAGAAAACAATATTACATGCTCCATGAGCTCAGAAAAAAAGCAGAAGTAGCTATTGCATTCAAGACAATCTGAACTTCAAACCAAGAATAAATAATCATACGAGGTAAAGAAGGTCACTATATATGGGTTAGGGGGACACTTCAAGATGAAGACATGACAGTCACAAATATGTATGCACCAAATATGGGAACACCCAACTATTTAAGAAAAATTATCAAAGGACCCAAAACATCTACTAACCAATAAAGTAATCCTAACAAGGGACCTTAACATCCCCTTATCTCAAAACAATGGTCAAGTAGACAAAAAATTAGCAGAGATAGAAGAACTGAACCAAACCTTTAAACAAGTGGACTTATTGGACACTTAGAGAGTTCTACCCAACAACATCTAAATATACATTCTTTTCAGCTGCACATGGGAAAGTCTCTAAAAATGACCACCCAATAGTACATAGGACATGCTTAAGTAAATGTAAGAAAGCAGAAATTACCTCATGCATATTATCTGATCACAGTGCAATGAAACTGAAAATTGATGACAAAAAAAAAACTGCAAAAACCCATAAACATAAGGAAATTCAATACCACCTTCCTAACAATCAATGGGTAATAGATGAAATTAAATAAAACATTAAAATATATCTACAACCCAATGAAATATAAGCACAGCTTACTAGAATTTGTAGGAGAATGAAAGCAGTGGGAGGAAAACTTTACAGTGGTGAACTCACACATTAGGAAAACAGAATGAGAACAAATAAATACCATAATGCTATACCTCAGGCTTTTAGAAAAATAAGAGCAAACCAAGCCCAAAGCCCAAAAATGGGAGGAAATTATAAAGATTAGAGAACAAATTAATGCAATGGAAACAAATAAGTGATGAGTCAAAGAGGTGGTTCCTTGAAAGAGAAAATAAAATTGATAAAACTCAAGCCAGCCTTATCAAAAAGAAGAAAGGAAAAACATACATTTAAGCAATAAAGAATAAAAATAGTGTAATTACTACAGATCCTGTGGATGTACAGAAAATCAATAGCTACTCTCTCTCTCTCTCTGTCTCTGTCTCTCTCTCTCTCTCTCTCTCTCTCTCTCTCTCTCTTTGTCTTTGGTGGTCCTTGGATTGAACTCAGGACCTTCTGCTCACCAGGCAAGTGCTTATTCTACTGAGCTATTTCCCTGGCCTGAAAATATTTACTATCACAGAAGCAAATCACCCGAGAAATGGACAGATTCCTAGATATGTACAAATTACCGAAATTGAATCAAGAAAATATATAAACTCTGAATAGCCCAATATCAGCCAACAAAATTGAAAAATGTAATAAAATGAAACTTACCAATGAAGAAAAGCCCATGTCCTTTGGACTCACAGCTGAATTCTACAAAAACTTTAGAGAAGATTTAATCCCAATACTCCTCAAACTTTTCAATGATATTGGAAAAAAATCAATACTCCCAAACTCATCTCTGGAGACAAGTATTGTAGTGATACCAAGACCTGAGAAACATTTAACCAAAAAAGAGAATTATAGGCCAATCTCCCTAATGAACATACAAGAAAAAAATCTTCAATAAAATACCAGCAAATAGAATACAGCAGATCATCGGCAACACTATACACCACAACCAGGTATGATTCATCCCAGGGATGCAAGCATGGTTCAATATATGCAAATATATAAATATAATACACTATATCAAAGAAAAAAAAAACAAAACATGATCATCTCAATAGACCCAGAAAAAGCTTTTGACAAAGCCCAATACTCCATGCTCAAAGCCCTACAGAAAATTGTAATCAGTGACCTATGCCTCAGTCTTCTAAAAGTCATCTAAAAAACCAACAGGCAATGTATTTCTAAATGGAGAAAAACTGAAAACTTTTACTCTAAAATGAGGTGCAAAACAGGGTTGTCCACTATCACTTCTCCTATTCCACATAGTTTTGGAAACATTGGCCAGAGTCATGAGATAAGAGAGAGAAATAACAGGAATAAGAATAGGTGATGAAAAAGTGAAACTGTCATTCTCAGATGACATGATCCTCTACATCGAAGACTGAAAGAAACTCCACCAAGAAACTCCTAGAATTGATAAACAGATTCAATAGCATAACAGGATATAAATCAACACCCAAAAATCAGCAGCATTTCTCTACACAAACAAGCTCACTGAGAAAAATTAGAATAACAATACCCTTTACAATAGCATCCAAAAACTGAGATACTTAGGAATTAATCTAAAAAAAGGAAATAATATATCTATACAATGAAAATTACAACACACTGAAAAAAGAGATCAAAAAGGGTTTCAGAAAATGGAAAGATATTCCTTGCTCCTGCATAGGAAAAACCAAAATTGTGAAAATGAGCAAATTCACAAAATCATGACATAGCTTTAATGCAATTCCTATTAAAATGCCATCAATGAGCCTCACATACCTAGAGAAAACATTCCCAAAATTTATTTGGAACTATAATAGGCCTAGAATAGCAAAGGAAATCCTGGCCAAAAAAAGGAAAGACACAGGCATTACAATCCAAACCTTGAAATTGCATTACAAAGCTACTGTGATAAAATCAGCATAGTACTGGCAATAAAAATGGACCCAAGGATCAGTGGAACAGAATAGAAGATGTAAATAAAACTACAAACACAGCCAGACACTTTATCTTTGAGAAAGAGCCAAACGTTCACTGGAAGAAAGGTAGCCTCTTTAACAAGTAGTGACGGAAAAACTGGCTCTCCGCATGCTAAATACTAAAACTAGATCCAGGGCTATCACCATACATTAAACTAGAGTCAGAAGGGATTAAAGACCTACATGTTAAAATTAAAACAGAAACACTAAATCTACGGGAAAAGAAAGTAGGTGGAAATCTTGACATAGGTGTAGGCAGAGCACTCAAGATTAAAAATCAAACTGCATGGAAATATTTCAAAGAATCAACAACTGGAATCTCACCTTAGTAAGAAGTTTCTACACCTCCAAAAAAATCATCAGAGTGAAAAGACAACCCACAAATTGGGGGAAATATTTTAATCAGCATTCACTCAGACAAAGGACTTAACCTAGAATATATAAAGAACTAAAAAATTCAGGCCCTCAACATTCAAAGATCCAGTCCAACAAATGGGCATCTGAATTGAAGACACACTTCTCAGGGAAGGGATATAAGTGCCAAATAAATACATGAAAAACATCCCACAGTGAACAATATTAAAATGTTAAAACAATATTGAAAAACCATCTCAAGCCAGAAAGAATGGATGTCATAAAGAAATCAACTAATAAATTCTGGAGAGGCTGTGGGGGAAAAGGAACCCTTCTCCACTGCTGGTGGGAATGTAGACTGGTACAACCAGTATGGAAATCAGTGTGGAGACCTCTCAAAAACTAGGATTGGCAGTACCAGGCAACCCAGCTATTCCTCTTCTGGTTATTTTTCCAAAAGGACTAAAAACATCATACCAAAGTTATATATATATATACCCATATATATATATATATACCCATGTTTACAGCAGCATGATTTGCCATTGCCAAATATTGGAAACAACCAAAATGCCCATCACCTGAGAAATGGATAAAAAATCTGTATACAATGTATTATTACTCAGCTATAAAGAAAGACAAACTAGAGTGCTTTTTATATAAAGGATGCAACTGGAATCTACACTCATAAGTAAAATAAATGACCCACATCTGTAAATATTGTGTTATCTCCCTAGTGTAAGATCCTGAAGGAATAAATAAATCTAAAATGCATAATAGATACAATAAAACAGATAGAAACTGAACATAAGGAAAAAGCAATGAAAATGAGGGAAAGAAGAAAAGATAGTGGAAAAAATGAAGGGAGAGAAATCATTCAAGCATATACAGAGGATAATTGAGATGATTGTCATACTAATTCCCATAAGTATTTTGAAAGAGGCAGTTAATGTTTAAATGTTGCAGTTTGAAAATTTTAATTAATTTCAATTTGAAAACCTCCATATGCTAATATGTGTATTCTTGGCAGCTACATTGAAGCTATCAATGTGCAAAACAAAAACCATGGTTGAATGACTCTCATCTTGTTCTTCACATGTGTCATTTATAATGTCTTATCAACTATCATTATTCTCTTAATATAAAAGAAAAAGAAAAAGTTTTATTGAAATCAAATATTAATGTTTGATTATTTGACCAATCTTGCATACTTATATCTACTAATCTGAACAACAGATTTGATGATCAAAATATACAATACAATATTCTTTGTTAATTTTTTATTCTTGTTTTGAAATTCTGTGCCATGTGTTTTGTGGCATGTTATTTTGTTTCTGACCTTGTTTTTGCTTTTTGCTTTTGTTTTTACTGTTTAAAATAAAGCTTTTATGAAATAAAAAAATTTTCATCTCTTCTCCTTTTTTCAAGGAGCATCCAAAAATTTACTCCAATATAAACATCTCAAGGAAAAATGCACTTGATTGTTTCCCTTGTTCCTAGTGTTTTTAGTGTTTATTTCTTTTTCTGTATATATGTATTCACAAGTGTTAGTTATTGATTTTGTTTCTGTAGTGTCTTACTGTGTTGTGTCATGTTCTCCCACACTCAAGTTTGGTACATAGGGTTTGTTAAATCCGTGATTCACAAAACTCTTTAATTGGATTCACTATCTCAATATTCAATAGTCAGCATCCAATTGGATCCAAGTCTGTCTTCTCCTATCTAGGGGAAGGGTAAGATATGCTTATCCCACATTCAATTTACATTTTTCCCCATCTCTCCCTTCTTTCCTACCTGTCTCACACCCTTTCTGTTCTTTCCCCCTTCTTTTCTTGTGCGTCACTAAAACATTTTTATTTTCAATTTTTCATTCCCCTTCTCAGTTTGTGTGGGAAGTGTACATGTGCAGTACTACACACTAGTGATAGATTCTGATTTCACCACTATTGTGTCTTTCCTGATTTTGTTACATTCTCCAATGAAAGCTGTTTCTTGGGTGTTTTTTCCCTTTCTTTTTTTCCAAGTCTATCCTATAACATTGGTTTCTTTTATCTTCCAGGAGTAGTAAAATAATACAGAATATTTTGGAAAAGTCTTAATTGTATGTTTGTATGTGGTTGGTTCTTTGGATGTTGACATTACAGATAGCTGTTCTCTTCTCTCACTGCACAGCCAAGAATTGAACCAGTGATTTCAGTAGGTTGAATGGCCACTTTTGCACCGAGCTACATTCAACACAAAGGGCATATCACACAGACAAGGCCACTTATTAAAGAGATCACTACACAAAAATGATTGCAATTTATTTTCCAGCTTATCCACACATTAACTCAAAACCACAAGAATCATGAGGAAATGAGAAAAGAGATGCTCCAAAACTTCATAACCACCCGAGAGCTGATCACACAGGTACTGAAGCAGATGAAATTCACACTGACCAACCTAGTAATTGAAAGTGCAAGTCATTAATGTCTGAAGTTAACTTCTGCCAAATGAAAAATGAAGTACCAACAGGAAGAGTATTTGACCCTTTGAACTACACCTAAGAATGAGATGATAATGCTGTATGCCAAGCAGGGATCCCAGGCCGTGGCATGTATTGTTTCCTTGCTCGTAGCCAAGTTTGCCTAAAATTTCTTGGACTCTGATTTTTTTTCATTTGTACATGGATGAATCTGAACTAAATGAACTCTTTTATGAGATAGTTATTTCTAGTGGGTTATGAAAAGCTAAAACCTTCTAATGAATAAAAAATTTAAGTCTATGCAAAGTTGTTATTACTAACAACTATTTCACAGAGTATTTCCATTGTAAAGTTGACCTCATTTGAAGTGAGGTTTGTATCTGAAACTTTTTTGCATCATTTTATGTTCAAAATAGTGTTATAGGTTTGCTTATTAATTTAAAATATGTAATCAGACAGAAAGGTTATAAAAATAGTAGTGTCACTTCAGCATAGAAGAAAGAGATTATTATGTTTTAATTTCTTGTAAGAGTGCTGATATGTCAAGAAGCAGTCGTGGCTGTCCCCCCAAAAAAAGACCCTCATGTGCCTATGACATTATCAGTCTTTGTCAAGTGAAATATAAGGCGCTCATTGGTAAACTTTCTGTAAAAATATAGGATTAAACTGTGACAAAATAATCTAAAGAACTTAGTCAGGCTTATAACATTGTAAGAATGGTAAAGACGTCAGTAACAGACATGAGTGATAGACAAAGTCATTATCTTAATTCATTTTGTCATTGTCATGTACATTTTAAATGAGGTAAACATTGTTAAAAACTTACAATAACTTCATAAAAAGATATTCATAATGTGTCCCCACTGCATTCTTATTTAATGAGCAATTCATTACTATTACATTTGGGGGGGAGACTGAGAAACTCAAGACCTCATGCTTACCAGGCAGGTACTGATTTACTAATACTAAAATATGAGTTCTGTTGAAACAAGGATTTTTGCCTCTTTTACTAATAAATGCATTTCAACTACCCAGAAAAGTGCCTGACACTTTATAGGTGTCAACATTTGTTAAATAAAAGAAAATCACACATAGCAAAAAAGTATCCAAATTTCTGCACATAAGCTCACTGAGTAATACTATTTTTAAATGTCTTTTTCAAAGACAGTGTAATTAGAATATGCAAAAATTATTTCTGTGACTACTGGTGAATGCAAGGGAGGTAACACAGGCCAATGAGAAGGTACATCTTTAGGATAAATTATTACATTGCTGTATATGTAATTAATTTTAACATTTTTTCATAAAATACTAGGGCCCAGGATTCAATTCCCAGGCCTGTCATGCTGGACCCACCCCTAGGTATGTTTAGAAGGCAATTGAAACTGGGCGTGCAGGCAAGGGCTGTAATCCCAGCTCTTCAGAGGCTGTCAATAAGGTGGATCACTATGAGTCCGATCTAGTAGGGAGACACTGAACACCCTGTAGGTCCTTCTCTAAAATGCTAAAAATAAATACTACAATAAAGACAATGGCATGCAGTATAACAGTGTGTGCTTACTGGTTACTGATGCATGTGCAAAATCCTTGACTGCAATCTGCACAGCTCCCAGAGCTTGTGTGCGTCAGGTGTGACACACACGCTTTCTGAGCAGTCCAACATAGTGTCTCTCTTAAGGTCACAGCAAACAGGTCAGCCAGACCCAAAGCCATCAGAAGCTCTGTGGAGGGCTAAAGAATCTATTTACAGGTTGCTCGCTCTCCTTCCTGCCAAGGTACTGGTGCTCCTGCCAAGGTTCCTGGGTATCTTCACATCACGGCAACCTGCCTGCCCCAGAACAAGCTGATGGAGAAAGCTCAAGTTTGAGGCCACAGTGCCTTGGGGTCTGTGCTTGGAAAGTCACACTGTTGCTACTGTTATAGTCTATTCCTTATGAGTGCAGCCTGTATTCACATGAAGGGAACAATTAGTGTGCTCCTTTTTGAACCAGGGATTGAACTCAGGCCCTTGCGCTTGCCAGGGAAGTGCTTATTCCACTGAGCCATCTCCCCAGCCCCAGTTTCCTCCTTTTGAAGGGACAAATATCAAAGAATTTGTGGGCACATTCTAGAACCTCCAAAGTGTGAGAAACTATTGAACTGAATATAGATTTGAGGTCCAAATCCATTGCTACAATGATGTAGAACAGTAAGTAAGACTTTTAAATGTTTGGAATAAATAAATTGAGTTTCATAATCCTCCTAGAAGATAGCCTGTATACTAAAATATCTTCTGAAACTAGTCAAATTGTTATCTCTAATTTCCGTTTCATTTTGTCTATGAATACATATTATTTATACAGGAAGCTTCATTTTTAATGGGCCTCATATTTATTGCAGATACCCGAAAAACCTCTCAGGGGCACTTTTTAAAGATGCAGTCCTTTTATTTCATCTCAGCTCTACTGAATTAGAATCTTGTATAGGAGATACTAGGATCATCTTTAATACACTCCTGAAAGTGATTTCAATTCAAGATCTAATAGGCTCAGATAGAAAGAACAAGCGAAACAACCCATCAGAACTTTGAGTGTAGCAGCAGGAAAGATGTCTGGGTGTAATTTCCCCACGTCAAAGACCAGTTAATGAAAATAGGATTACAAATAACTTTCCTTTTAATTATATGAACTACAGCATCAAATAGAGCTTCCAGAAGAAAATCATAATGTTTTGCCTAAGTCTGCTTTAGGCTATAAATTAAAGAGGAAATATTGATAGGCTTAAATCATTACAGAAACCTGAAGTCTTGAAGTAAAAAATTGCACTGCTGAAAATTAGGTTTTCAAATTACAAAGCAGGAAAGGAAAAGAAATCAAGTATCGCTCATCACCAGTTAAAAGTGTGTTATGAAAAATGTTGCTTTATTACAACCAAAGGAAGGCCAGATCCTGACAGTGACTCTTTCCAGATAACGATAATGTTTATAATTATCCTTCTCTGAAAATAAAAAAATCATTTAATATTTATAAAATGTCAGAAATAATGATGTGAACAGCTCTAACTTTATTAAATTTTAATTACATTGAAACAATTTCCAATGCACATTATTTCATATTACTTTCAAAGTAAATTCAGAGCTTCATTAAAGACAATCTACCAACCTATTTTTGTAAATACTAACCCCAGTCGCAAAGAGTCTACCATGCTCCCAGTGATCAAACCTCCTCCCAAACTCTGCCTCCTAGTATTTTTCCATAGGGGAAAATTTGCAGGGGTCCTCCGTAGTCTAGAGTGCTCCCACGTGCAACTGGTGGCAGGTTCACAGGAATGGGCACAAATACACCAGAACCATCCTGAAAGCTCTGAGTGGAGTAAGTCCCATTAACTACTCTTAAATAAAAAATATGCCTATAGAGTAATTCGAAGAGATTTACATAACAGGAGCAATGTTTTAGTGAATTTCAGGGCAACCCACATTCCAGACCCCCTTCTGTCTCACGGAGAAGTTATCCTCCTATCAAGAAATTCTTTCTGCTCTTAACTTCTATTGTTCCTAGAATTCAATCTTCAATTTTAGAGAACACATGCTTGATGTTTTGGACCTCTAGCAGTGTCTTGGTTACTTTTCTCTCATTGCTGAGACAAAATACGCAGCACCCAAAATAAAGAATCAGATGTTTGTTTGATTCATAGTGTGTGGTTCAATCCCTGGCTCAGAAAAAAAAGGGGGGGGGGAGCAAACTAATTGTTCCCTTCATGTGAATTCAGTCCATAATCAGCTGGATCCAAGGCAGAGTGGCACATGGCAGAAGGTGACAGTTCATGGTGGCAGAAGAAAGAAAAGCAACAAGAACAAAAGGGAAGGAGAGTGGGGAAAAGCCTTCTTCTCTCCCTCAGACTGTATGCAGGCTTCAGGCCTCAGGGTGGGTGTAGTACTTACACCATAATCCCAGCACTAGACCATGAATCAATCTCAAATTCTACAAGTCCACCCCATGACTGCATGAGGCTTGGTGAGACACCTAGACACAAATTGTAACAAGTAGCTTGGGAGTTTCATTCCCCTGTATCATTTGGAGGTCTTCCACTAAGATAATTGTATGGAGGTGTAAGGGTTTGCTGTTATTTAATAAAGCCTACATTGTGAGCCACTTAGCTAATAAAAACTGTTACAATGTCTAGCAACTAATAGCTGACCTAACCAGACAGAATGTGTTGCTAACTTTGCAAAAGTATAAAGGACCATTGTGTTGTGAGAAAAAAAAAAAGAATACATATGTTTGTGTGTGTGCTTGTGTGTGTGCTTGTATGTGTGTGTGTATGTGTGTGTGTGTACACAAGATAGGGGAGACGTATAGCTACTTTCTCTTAGTTCATTTAGAAGAAAGATTTGCACTAATATTGTTTAGGCAATATATCATTTCTACATCTTGTCCTCTGAATAGCAACTACAAAGACAATAATATGGAATGTATTATTGTTAACTTCCTCCTAACCTGTTTTGAAACTGTTTCATTGCTATTTTATCTTTTTTCTCATTAAAATGAATTTTAAAAAGGAAAAAAAATTTTTATGATGTCATGTCTTTGCCCATTGCTTAAAATTGGTCATGCTTTTTCCTTAATATGATTTTATTAAAATGATGATAAATTTAAGTTGAATTCATGGAAATGTTATAATACTTCTTTAATGGGACAATTTATTCTGATTTTGTGTATGCTGCATTTGGACTTAGTTGCTGAACTTCCTAGTGTTTCTTGTTTTACCTGTTTGACTTACTTGAATGCTTATTTGATTAGCTTATTATCTTAGAGAATAGCATTAAGGAGACATAATATTAGAGGATACTGTAATGGGCTTTGACATAAAATGAGTATTCTCATTAATAAAATCTAACTCATACGTAGAAACTATGCATGCCTATATAAGAAAAACATGGAACTCCTTTCCCCAGTTAGAGGACCCTAAGGTGGTGACCATTCTTAAGGCTTGGAGGACAGGTTTCACTGAGACACACTGACTTGGAGCCTCTAGAGGAAGTGTCAAGCCTGTTCTGTCTTAGTTTCCTTCCTGGTCTGATTGTCTACTGCTGAGGAAGACACTTGGGCTCTTGATATTCTCCAGTCTTACCTTGCCAGGCTGAGAATGATGACCCAGCAGCAAATTGTCGCTGTAACCCATGCCGAGCACAGAGATTAACTTTTGTCCTCTGGCCTTCTTTTAATCTTTTGCTGCCATTTTGTACTTTATTTGGAGGCATGTAAGGCTAGAAACAAAAGAACTCTAAATTGTTCCAACCTTTTCCTCTGGTCCAACAACTAACTGAAACTCAGAAAATTAACATTTGCTAACACTGAAGATAGGGAAGTCACCTTACTCAGATGAGGGACTCACACCTGGTTTCTGTCAGATGAGGCATCAGAATTTCACCCATCCAAGATAAGACACATAAAATCCATGGCTCAGCTTAGTGTTCTGGGCAGATCTTCCCTAGGAGGCTGAACCTGAGACACAGAGGAAGGAACTGACTTCTGAGTGAAACCAGAAAGAGCTATTTCCAAAGCACCACACTTACCATACCAGAACACTTTTAGTCTGAGGGAGGATCTCCAATCTTTTCTCTTCCCCTCCTATGTCTAGTTATTTATGTGCATAGGAAAATATTGTGATAATAAATTAAGGACTTTAAAATCCTTACTGTGAGCTTACAAAGTGCTAGGTAATGATCTTGCTCAGATGTTACATATCTCTTAGAGAATTTTGGCAAACAGTGGTTATTCTGTCTATAGTTAGTTGCTTTTAGAGCAGCTGATGTTTTTAAAACAAAGCACATTTTCCCAGCATCTTTTGGCAAATCCCTTGAAACCAATAGGTTGCCAACTAGTCCAAATGAAGCTTAGATTGGTTTTACAAATAAAATAGTCATTGTTCTCTATGTACAATAACTCAAATTTTCATTGGTCAAAAATATGTTGTTAAGGGACCAGGGAGATGACTTAGTGGAATAAGCACTTCCCCGGCAAGTGCAAGGGCCTGAGTTCAATCCCTTGTTCTGCCAAAAAATAAATAAATAAATAAAATAAAACAAAGTAAGTTTTTTTAAAAAATGTTATTAAAAATATGCTGTTATAATGTTTTTCATAAGTCGTCAAAATTTTAGAGATAATTATATCTAAAACTGAAGAGACTTAAAACAATATACCAGATTCCATCATTAGAAGGTCTAAGAGTCAATGGGTTACAATTTCTATTCTGTTCCCTTAAGAATAGTTTCTAGGCTTACTGGCAGCTTGATATCACTCAAATACCAAAGTAAAGGAGTTCAGTACTGGTATGGCTTGTGTACAGGTGTCCCCCCAAAGACTCATGCAGTCATGGGACAACTTCTGGAGCTTGTGATTGATCATGGGTGTGGGTGCTGCACCTGCCCAGGGGCGGGTAATTTGCATTGCAATGTAAGGAGGAGAAAGAGGCTAGCTAGCTGCCTGGGCTACTGCTGCTCCTCCCATGCTCTCTGCTCTTTGCCTCTGACATGAGAGGTTGCTCTGTGCCATTCTGCCTTGGAGCCAGGAGATGGTGTCCAGCCTGACTGCGAAGACTGAAGTTCCTCCAAAGAAGTGGAATGCCAAATCCTTCTTCAACCCCTTTACTTACCCTTTCTGTACTGAGTCACTCTGGGGCAGGCCCTCCCCACCCTACAGGGCAGGGGCTTCCATGGCCCAAGGTGTGGAAACCCCAAGTGATCCAGCCAAGCTGACATAACGTATTGTTGACACAACGTATTGGCCACTACAAATACTTATTACTCTAGGTAGATGCCCTCACAAACTGGGTTGATGTGCGATGATTAACCATGGTTGACACCCACTACAGGACATCTTAGCAGAAATATCTTCCTATTTGGGGAACAAAAAAATCATTCCTATTCTCATTGGCCTGACTACTAAATACTTGGAATGGACACCCCATACATGATGTACACACACAATAACTTTAAAGACTGAAGACTCATTTGCAGAAAATTGGTTTAATCACTCTGGAATTAAATGGGGAGCCTCCAATGGCGCTCACCGGTCCTGTGGAGCCAATTTGTTACCCTGGCTACACCCTGGCTGGATAGGAAGATACATGCTTGGATTTGCATAGTTACAAGGCAGAACTATCTAAAGTATTGACAAATCCACAAACTTGCCCTACTTATGGCATCAGTAGTCTAAAAGTGTCTTTTACTGGTATGATCATTTAGCTTCTATCTTTATTCCCTGCCTTGGGTTAGAGGATGTCACGCATTCTTCATTTAGGAGAGAGACACCAAATGATACCACAGCAAGGTGTCTCTCTCCTAAATGAAGAAGTAAAATTAATGAGTCAAGCTATCCTCCAAAATTGGATAGCATTAGACATCCTAACAGCAGCCCAAGGGGGTACTTGTGCAATTATAAAAGCTGAATGTTGTATGTACATTGCTGATCCTTCTGCTAATATCTCAGTAGCTGTTCAAGATAGTAGATGACAGGTTAAAGACATGTCAGATTCTGAAACTCCCTGAACCTTCTCCTTGTCCTCTGTATGGAAGGGTATTACTTCCTTGTGGAAAACCTTGTTGACCATATTCATAACTATCCTATTGATTTTATTATTTGGCCCACATATACTTAACTCTTTCTGTGGCTTTGTGTCCTCCACTTAAATCAGTACATTTACTCAAGACAAGAACACCTTGTCAAGGAAAATCAAGGATTTTCAGATAGACCCTCTTCAGCTGAAAGTAGCCAGATGGGTCATTGAAACTTGCCCCTTATGGCAGTTAGGAGTACTTCTTCAGAGGAAGAATTTTATAGAAATTTTTAGGCAGAAATACTGTAGGCAGTCAGACAAGGCTGGGTCCTCAAGAGAACAATGCAGAAGACAACTGTAGCTGGAGGCATATGCACTGAAGACCAGACTTCGAGAATAAGAAGAACTACTCACCTATATACTTCCACTAGCTATGAATAACAGTGACTGATATTTCTCATAAGCATCAATCTCCTTGAGTTGGAGAACCAAACCTCCTTAACCCACCCCTGCCAAGGAAGTTCTGGTCTACCCTTGTTTCCTCCACATGATCGCCATTTAATCACTATTACCCTAACAACTATACTTGTTGTATACTTATTGGTTGACCATAGTTTTGACCCGCCTCACACCCATTATGTTTCACCACTGGATCAATATTACCTAAGCGACTATATTTATAATCCTATTGACTAGTTGTAGTTCTGTGCCATCATAAGGCCACCTCACCTCATGGCTTTGCTCAATAAACACCCTTGAGAAGCAGGGTTGGTGGGCAACCCACTTTCCAAGGCCCCTCTAAGAGACTTTCTCTCAAATTTCTCCTATCTTAAGGGTTCAGTAGACACTGTGAAAAGGGAATGAAACTGTTCAAAAGGAAGGAATTACTCAGATGAAAAGAAGGACAGAAGAGGGGGTGGGGGAAGGAGATGTGTCTATGCTTGAAAGTAGAATCATTTGGACAATTGTACTATATCTATGGAAAGGAGAAGTTAAGTTTTAATTTTTGCCTTCTTTTTGCCTTCTTTTACTTCTTCTCTCTTGATTTCTCATAGCTTTTCTTTCTTTTTCCAGTTTTTCATTCATATATCCGGTAATCTGAACAACTAATTTGAAGATAACACTAGGCAACACAACAAATATTGTCAAATTCATATTAATTTGTTCAGTGAAATTCTGTGTCATTTGTAATTTTTTCTTCCTTTGACACTATTTGTATTCTCTAAAAAAATGAAAAGAAGTAAATAAATAAATTATCTCTACTCTTAAAGACAATAAAATAGAATAGAAATTTTGGTCCAAGAATTCCAATTTTACATAATTTAAACTAAGCAAGTACTTCTAAGTGCTTTGACAATAGAGCAAAAGACAAGAAAGAAGCAGAAATGAGTAAAACAGAGAACGCATTTGTGGCTGGTTGGCTTTGTTAGTTTCTGATTATGAAAAATAATTTAAATTTCATTATTCACTATTGGTATACATCATGCATCATTGCAAAATAGCTACATACAATAAATGCTGGATTTATTTTTTTCATTTTGGTGAAATCTGTCTAGTTGCTATGGTGACAGCCATTAAAAAAATGATAAAATCAAGATCACATGCTTTATTATATGCTTCAGTCTGAATGTAGAATGTTTCATATAACTTCCTTTTATCCATGAACTCAGTATATTAGCATTTTCTTTGACTTCTTATGGAAACGCTAATATAAACTAGGAATACTACTGTCTAGAGCAAATGTAATTCTATTTCAGTGTTTTAATAATATTGAAGATAACAAACATCCACTTTTAAAGTATTACCTCATGAAAATAAAGTCAATGAGCAGTCCCGCCCCCCTTTGTTTCCCTATGCTCAGCATAAAGAAAATGGAAAAGCCATTACTTATTTGTTTGTTTTTTTGTATTTTCTTAACCCAATCCCTACTCAGTTTTCACCAGATAATCAAGAATAGATAGTTCTCCCCATGACAGTGTTAGGGCTTTTGCTTTGTTTGTTTTCTGGGATTTTTTAAATCACAAATTTTATCTTGTTAACTTCAAAATGTGTCCCAGTGACAACCGAATATGGCAATGAATTGAATTTCTGAACGACAATGACAAATTGAATGTGGGTTTCTAGAAATTGAGAAAATATCCCAGAACTGGAACACATTCACTAGCTTTTATTCACAGAAAACTGATTGCTTCCTTTTGCTGTGCAACGTGGACCAAATCGAATGGAAAAACACTCTGTACCAAGGAATTGAAAGACAACCAACTCTATTATGCTGGCAGACTGATGGGGGATCTCTCCTGAAGCTTCAGCATCCAGCTGGCTTTAGAATTGGTTTATACGGGTTTTGTGAGCAAGAAGTACAGGAGGCTTGAAAGTGTGGTGAATTCCTATTGGGTAGCATCAGACATCTCTCATTGCTGGGCAGAGAGTCCTTTCTTTCTTTCAACAGAACATGCTTGTGGGGCTAGAAAGCACAGGCTGTGGACAGGAGAGCAGTTGAACAGGGCTGGTCAGGTTATCTCTAGTATACTCAGTCAAGAATGAATGCATCTATCGGACAAGCTACATGGTGGGATGCATGATTTTATTTTGTCTTAATATGGTATCTGACTACTAGCAGATATTTTTTCAATTTTCATTACATGTTGTGCAAAGAAGCTTGTGGGAGCTTAAAGAACAGAATCCATGAAGTTTAATCTGCTTTCACCAGATACAAAGTTTATAAGGCTATTTCTTAATAAATGATGTAATTCTGTAAGACTGAAGATAAATTGTTGAATTCCAAAAGAAAAGCAATAGCTTTGACAATTCCTAGGGAAAAAAAAAAAAACAAAGCACATTATTTATTGACTGTTCTTATAAAATAGCATCAGGTTTTAAAATAAAAAAAGAAGTTTCATCATTTTAGGAAAAATAATTGGCTTATTTATGAACATCCAGAGTGCCAATTTCATTAAGGAATGTACAATAATATGGAGAGACGAGATCTGGAAATGTAATGTGGGATTTAGCAAAATCCCAACAGCGATGTTGACAGTCAGAGTTTCTTATTTGTTTTGTTTTGTTTTGTTATTTTGTTTCTCTTTGTAATAATATTGCTCTGGTGATTTCTTTCTCAATTGCAGATATGAAGAGCCCGAGACATGTTAGCTAGCTAGCAGCGACGCCTTGAGATTTTTTCATCCAAAATCCTTGCAAGTTTCTCTCCCATATGTGGCAATAAAACCTCTAGGATCTGGGTTTTATTATTAAGCCCACTTCTCCAGCTCTGTGCATGTATCACATCCCTTCCTTCACTGCTTGTCTCCCTCTAGAAATTAACATACGTTTTATTTTTTGGTCTCTAACATTAAAAATGCATCGCAATGAATAATATAGCAGGGCTGTGTATAAAACTAACCCTTCCACATCCTCTTTTAAATGTTTGTTCTTCAGCAGTGATTCTCTGAGGAAAACATATTGAAAGGATGAACAGTAATTTAATTTTTTATCATAAGCATTAGTGGCAAATAAAGGACAAAACTACTTTGCAGTGCTAAAGAAAAAAGATGAGATATTCATCAAGGGAAAATATGCCTTCAATTCACTGGTAGGTCATGCATATTCTTTTTCATTTCAAGTGGAAAAAAAATCACAAGATTAATATGTGGACCCTGGAATAATTTCCTATGTATGTCACAAGCAGTAAATACTGAAGACATTTGCTGTACATTGTTGATGATTTTAGAGATAGCTACCAACTTCCATTTTTAAAAAGAGCTTACTAAGCAGCATTTTAATTAAAATATGAATCTAAAATTAGAAATGACATTTTTCCAGCATCTCTTGAATTTTGATCTTTTCTAAAAATGAGATTTTAAAATTTATTGTCAAGTTAGATTGTTAATTAGCCATAAAAAGCAAGGAAAAATTGCTCAATTCTGACTGTGCTCAAATCATAATAAATGATATTTATTTTACATTAATTTTTAATTGGCCATTGGAAAGCTTTAAAAGGCTGATATTAACTGATAAAATTCAGCAACATATTTCTCCCAATTATTGCTTTATAATTTTGCAGCACTATTAAAATAAGAATAAAATATTGTATTTAAAATAGAAAGCTTAGGGCCGGCCAAATAGCACAGAGGCAGGGGGTTCGATCCCTGGGCTGCAGTGCTGGCCCCACCCTTGGGCCACACTGAGATGGCAATTGAGACTGGGCATGGTGGGAAGTGCCTATAATCCCAGCTCTTGGAAGGCTGTAAACAGGCGGATCACTATGAGTCTGATCTAGATCAGATATTATTGTATCAGTTAATGACGCAATTTGTTGCTAGCAGGATGGGCATGAACAACTCTAAATCTGAGAATGAGTTTGGATGCACCAGGAGTCATCTGGCACTTGCTTTCTTATTATAACAACTTCCATTGCTCATTTCAGTCATGTATTAAGTAGCTACTGAGTTTCTACTACAGGCATCTATGTAGGAAAAAGCAAAAGTACGACATGGCAGTACTTTAGTTCAGGCTGTGAAGGGAGGAGAGGCTGGGAGCCATTGGGTTCTGAGCCTACAGAACCCCAGCGCAAGCTACCTCTCCAGGTCTCCTCGTGTAAATAACTGCTGTAGCCAGGATCGATGTTGGTGGGTGTAAATGACTTACACAGCTAAGGTACTTACTGGCACATGGTCACTCTTGTGTATTTTGACGAGAATGCAGACTGCTACAAGGGCTGATGGGGGTCTAAGTGGCTAAGGATGGCAGAAAATGACAGGGGTCCTGGGAAACTCCAGTGTGGGCTTGGGGCCAGAAGGGCATCACAGCTGCACACTGCTGAGTGGCACCTGAGAATAAAGGCCCGCAGAGGCATTTCCATGAATCTTCTCCTCTTCTTCAGGCTGTCCAAGTCTATTTTCTGTAATATGCAACATTCACTTAAGTGATGTGTTCTAGTGTAGTTATGATATTGTGCCTTTTAAATAATGAAAAGAAAAAATCTACATCAAACACCGATGCACTAATACTCATATGAAAACTAATAAAACACACAGAAGCAATATGCGTAAACCTAAGGGTTTGGAGACAGCGTTTTGGGACATGCTGGCAAAGGGACATCAGCCGCATTGGAATTCGGATGGGAAAGCATCAGTTACCAGCTCATTGAAAAGGGTCTTTTTTATCCATAGCACAACCTAATGTTTCTTGTGGGTGTTGTCTTCATATTTAAGATCATGTGTACATAGCCACTTGATGAAGACCTCAGCATAACTGCATCAATCTTTTATTTTTCTTTCTTTTTTTAATCTTTTGTTTTTCTCTCCTAAAACTGTTCCTTTGAAAAGTCACGCAAGCACCTAGGTAACTGCACAGATTCTGAGAGACGGCAGCTTCTCATTGCCATCCTGCACGGAGTGACAGGAACGCCTTCTGCTGCCGCATTCACACTGTGTGGTGTGCAGCACCTGTGGATGCCAGGAGGCTCAGGGAGGATTCCAGAAAGGACTCATGATCTGGCATGAAGGCTGCGAGTTAGCCGAAGGGACGCATGCTCAGTGGCTAATTCCTGCCCCTGTATCTCTGCACTGTTTTCCCTAAAGCTGGATTGAAGGGCAGATCGTGAGCCCTCGTGCCGCTCCTCCTATGCACCGGATGTATGATCTCCTTAGTGCCTTACGCACACGAACTCATTGACTCTTTCTAACCCAAGCAAGATGTGTTCTTTATCCTCAGGAGAAAAGTTACGGCACAGAGTACATATCAGCAAATCGTGAAAGCTGATTTAAAAATAGACACATTATTGTGAAGAAGAAATTGTTCAAAATATAAAAGGAACTAGAATGTGTGAAAGCAGAAAGGATAGTATGGAAAAGGGAAATGTGAAAATCAGGTACTGGTATCCTTAATGTAATGAAGGGGAAGTTTTGTGCTAATTTCAATTTGAGAAATCTTTATGCCCATACCTTGTACTCTGAGTAAGCACTTTAAAGATAGCAACATGTTGGGGAGCCG
Source organism: Ctenomys sociabilis (assembly GCA_004027165.1). Lineage (NCBI taxonomy): Eukaryota > Metazoa > Chordata > Mammalia > Rodentia > Ctenomyidae > Ctenomys > Ctenomys sociabilis. The sequence goes on along the minus strand of PVKA01004009.1, from coordinate 38,670 downwards.
GGGAGATGGCTCAGTGGAATAAGTACTTCCCTGGCAAGTGCAAGGGCCTAAGTTCAATCCCCGGTTCTGCCAAAAAATAAATAAATAAATATAAGATAGCAACATGTAATCTCTTAACTATTGTTATTCTTCTAGGATTTTCTTATGGATCTTTGTTTTACCTGTTATCTACAAAATGAAAAATATGTAGGGGAAGAGGAGATAGTTCAATGGTCTAAGCACCTGCCTGGAAAGCACAAGGACCCAGATTCGATCTCAGGTACTATATGCTCTGCTGGCCCCATGCTGAGCTGGCCACCGACCCCAGGCCTGGTGATTTACCCTGTAATTTCAGCATCAGGGAGGCTAAGACAGGAGGACCACTGGAAGTCTGAGCTGTGTGGTAAGACACTTTACCCAATACATAAATAATTAAAAACTGTATATATATATATATATATATATATATATATATATATATATATATATATATATATATATATACATATAATGTGTGTGTGTGTGTGTGTGTGCCCTCTCCTGCAAACTCTTTTTTTTTTTTGAGTATCAAGCAAACTCTGTTATTCCAACAGAACGGAATACAAGCTCACTAACAACCCATGGAAAAGACAACCTAAGAAGAAATCTGGGAATTCTTTAAAAAGGAAAAAAAATGTGTGTTCTCAAGTTTATGCCTCAAGTTTACAATTCTTGCTAATTAAGATTCTCTTCTTAGCTAAGCTTCTGCCAAAAGATTGCATCATGTATCACTGGCTAGAAACAGATCTTTTGGGCTAAACACAGTTCTTCCAAATTGGTGATAACAACCACGCTAATAAGAGGCATCTGGAACTGTCTGTCTGAAAAATTATATAAAGCACGTCCTGCTGGGCTGAGGCTCTTGCTGCCTAGCTCTCTAATCAACCAGTGAGTCCTTAGATTTGAGCTAGACCCCTAATCTTTTCTTTTAAATATTAAACTGTTTTTCAGTACTGACCTGTTTCTATAATACTATTGGTGCTTTAGGTGGTCTCTGTTCTACATAAGACATTCTTGTGACTTCCAAGGTCTTTCTCAAGTACACAGTCCTGTGCCTTCACTCACCATTCCTCATCCTTCCCCGGAACAAAGCCAGAGGCCTCCAGATGAGACCACTACACTGCATTCCGTGTGTGGAGAAGAAGGTAGACACCTCAGCTGATAGATGAGCTAGCCTGATTATCAGGACATGGGAGCATTTCTCCAGGGAACAACTTAAAGTTTAAAATCATTTTTCAATATCTACCTTCATAAAACATTAATATTCATATGCAACAATACTGCATCAGCTTTAAACATCTCACTTTTTCCCATAACTAATGAGTTATCTAGAGCCCTGGATATTTCGCAGTCATTGTGAATAATATTAAACTCACTGCATGAAGGGAGATAATATACACAGCTTTGAGAACTATTTTCCCCAATTTCAAAATTTACATAAAATAGGAAGAAGAACATCACTGGAACATTCTTCAGGTTGTTTTTAAGGAGTGAAATAGCTGCAGCTGATGCCAGAATACACTTACATTGTATTTTTTCCTTATTCAGTAAGGAACGACTATGGTGCTGACAGCCTGATCATGAGTTTCATAGAAAAATGTGGATCTGCACGTTGTGTCTAATCAACAGCACCACCTTCTGGCTGCAGAAATGTCATGTCCTGGTAAAAGAACAGCCTGTTTTGCAATGTGGTCCCTACTTTGAGGACTCAGACAAAGGATGTAAATCCCATTTTTTCTTTACTTGCCATCAGTGAAGTCATATTCATTCCAAAGCAGTTAAAGTTGCATTTTAAGGCAAATTAACTAGAAAATGCAACCAAGGTATGCACAGGAAAGGATTGCAGTCTTAATAGAATTCTTCTAGGGCTGCTCTGCTCTTGCAGGTATGCTTTTGTCCGTTAATTCTATAGGGAAATTCTCCAAAAGAGGCTGCAAATTTTATGGGTTTTACAGAGAAGACTGTGAGCTCTAGTTTGTTATAAGTGCAGTGATTTAGAAACCCACATTTCAAATTGTGTAGTCATCTCCATCTGAATGTTACAATAAAGGAAAAATAAAATGGTCTAGCAGGATGATCATTAAAATCATCTAATGGCTCTTCCTAGTTTCTTAAACTGTATACACTGGATTTTTTTAATATTACTATTTCCTCACAGAATTTAAAAATGCTTTCATGTCCTTAGGTGCTGCTATTTCATATTCATTGATCTTGTTTCTTTGGAACCCAACTTAATAACTGGATGGAAAGGTTTTCTTTTCTCCTACTTTTCACAGAAAAAGAAAGGTAGTTTTCAATGTTAAGTATTTATAGAACACCTTTTGTTAGAATATTAAAGTACAACCAGTATTTGTAGCTATTTTAATGCATTAAAACTCCATTTTCCCCATCCTAACCTAACCTATTCTATGCCCCTCTCTTGTATCTCAGGAGATACCATGCTAGCCTTTCCAGTACCTCCACATTGCAGATATTCATTAGTCTAAGCCAGAGGTGGGCTCTGGCTGAAATGGGCATCTAGCAAGCACTAGGCTCTGTGGGGGTGGACAGCTCAGCCACCTACTCAATTCTTCAGTCACAGCACAAAAGCAGCCATAGACAGTGTGTATTTGCTTGTGCCAATAAAACTTTATAAAAATGGTAAAAATAAAATAAAATAAAATCATCTAATGGTTCTAAATGTGGCTGTCTTCTAAATAAAAAGCTACATGAAATATAGGGGGCTTCTCTTCTCTTATATTACAGATATGTCAAATAATAATCCTTAATCAAGTAAAGAATTTATTAGAGGAAAATTAATTTTCATTATAATCATAAAATACATGAAGTATTATAATGAAAAATGACGCAGGTGGAGTGAGGAGGTGTTCAATATGACTCTAAGTGGTACTTACACCTGGACAAGTCTAGGAAATGGGGATGCATGTTCTCCAAAACCCTGTTTTAAAGAGGGTTTCCAGGAGCTTGGATGGAGGTGAAGTGAATCTGGGCATCAGATCATTTCATCCACAACCCTTGAGCATAAGATGGTTCAGAAAGCATGACTTCACCCTCACCTTTGCCTCCCAAAGTACTATAGCAAGGGAACTGTGAAAACCAAGGGACATGTGCTACAAACACTTGGTAACACAACAGCACATTTGCTTCTCTATGATGATTAAGGTGGCTGCATCCAGTTGACGGGCCCAGAACCCTCCAATGGGGTGGGAAGTCCACTTCCGGAAGCCAGGCCAGCCATGGAGAAGGACCTTGGATACTCCGCCTGGTCCCTCGCCCTTCCTTCTCTGGCAATACCACCTCCTCTACTTCCCAACCACTATAAACTAAGCATCTTTTCTCTATAACACTTTTCTTCACGAAGTTCCTCCTTTCAAACCAGTAAATCAAGGAACGCATCTCCCTAAAACATGCAATAAATTAGACCTCTCTTCTTCTAAGTTGTACGTGTCAGGCATTGTGTCCCAGGAATGAAGACGTAGACTGTTTGTTACACTCTGCCTCACAAGCTCACACAGACAGGGCGCTTGCTCTCCAAACAGGCCACACACCGCTGTCCAGTGCTGAAGTTATCTGGGTGCTCCCCTCATTGTGATGTCTGTGTCTGCTCAGCCATTACTGGTGTCTGGAGAAGGAGAAGTGCAACAGACGTTTAGGGAGAATTCGTTTCAAAAGCATCCTAGAGAGGCTGCTGATGTGGGTGGCCACCAAAACGGGCCTGAGAGATTTGTAAGAAGGAAAGATTCATCTGGACACGATGGCCAAACCAGTAATCCCAGCACTTCGCTAAGGCAAGATAATCCCAAACTCATGTTCAGCCTGGAAAATGTAGCTAGACTGTCTAAAATTTAAAAATAATAAAGATGCAGCAAGGAGTCAAGGGCCTGAGTCCAATCCCCAGAACTGTGGGGGAAAATGAAAATAGAAAGACTTGTAAGGGACAAAAAAAAGAAACAAATGCAGTGTCAATGTTTGCTATTATTATAAACCCATCCATTTTCATTAGTAGAATTATAAAATGCAGGCTCAATTTTGAGAAAAAATGGAGAAAAGAGAATAGCATTGATTTTTATATTCATCAAAGCATCCAATTACTTTCAATTCAACCTACCTTTTACAGAATTATACGTACAAAAGGTCTTGAAGTATGATTTAAGTTAATTCAAGGTGAATTCTTAAGAGGAGATGGTATTTTTCCCTAAAAGGCACCTACATTGACCATTAAGCCAACCAAGCTTTACTGGATAACTGTGCACCTGTGCATCTAGTTTTACCTAGCTAAGTGGACACTGACACAATTAGATTGTTATTTTTTTACCTACCTGAAAATATGAAAGAGAATAAATTATCTCTTGAAGTCCCTTGCTATCTGTGATTCTACTTTATTCTTTAATTAAAATCTTCTAAATAGGGCTAGAGAGATAGCTCAGCAGCATAAGTGCCTGCCTGGCAAGTGCAAGGTCCTAAGTACAATCCCCAGTGCAAAAATAAGTCTTCTAAATAAAGAAATCCCAAGGAAAGTCAGTGAGTACCCTGGTAAATTAGTGGCCTAATCCTGCTCAAGATCCAAAGTCATGGATTCCAAAGGAGTATTGCTGACTCCTTAGCAAAACTCCAACATAGCTGTGCATTGTTTAAAAAACAAAATTGGACCCAGGAGAAAAATTCCGATGTTCCCAAAGCAATCTCTGATCAAAGCATTCTCTTTGTAACTACCACTCTATGAAACCTGCAGAGATGTAATTAATGTGAATGGCATTTCAAGGAAATGTTTAAAGTTTGAAAAAAGGGGGAAGGACATTTTTGAGCTATGAATGACTTCAGATACGACTCAGAGAATTTTGTTTATTTTTACAGTGGACACCAAACAAGTGCCTTTCAGCATGACTGGCTACACTGTAGACTTCCAGGGATGCTTTCAGCAGCACCCAGTGACCTCGTTGAAACAGCACAGCATACAGCTTATAGAGTGAAGCACTCCTTTTCTCAGAGCACGCTTTGTTAGTCAGGCACTGGACGAGCACCCCTAGTCTGGCTGCTTCTCCTGTCTCCACTGCAAAGGTCATTCCAGGGAGCATCAGTTCCTGTGCATTGGGGCTTCAACATTTCACCCAAAGCTGCCTGGTTCTGATTCAGATTTTAATCTTGTCCTTAATGTGAAACAGCTTCAGGAGTCAATTATCTGGGACAAAAGGTAAGATGCTTAGTTTCTAAGACATGCACTTAGCTATACTACTGTCTTCTTTGTGTGTCAAGAAATTGGAAAGAAATTAAATATGTGACATCCTGCTCAGAGCCAGGATCCTGAGGATTAAGAATAGTAAAGTCAGTTCAGAATAAATCCCTACATCAGGGCAACAGGCAGACAAAAATCAGACTTTCATTGCCTTCCTCATAAAATTCAAACCTAAAAATGAATAAATAAATAAATTCCCAGAGTAATATGGAAACTGGTTAGAAACTGCCAAAGTAGCAACTTTAATCCATTAAAAAGAAATTTTTGTTCAAAGGAAAAAAATAAGTTACCCTTCCCTTTCCTCTCTTATATGGGGTACACAACTACTTATTGACACTGTTTTAAAGACAAGGTAATATAGTCTGTATGTAGGTAAGTACTTCAGGCTGGCCTTTAACTTGTTATGAAGCCCAGACTGGGTTTGAACTCACAGCAATCTTCCTGCCTCAGCCTCTTGAGTGCTAGGAAAACAGGTATGCACAGCTAAGCCCCGCTTGTATACAATAATACATGCATTGTTTTAAAATCCTTACATCAAGAGGAGAAAAATAAAGACCTAGTCAAGATTTACACTATAATATGGTTAATGCAAAATATGGTTTTTCCATTCATAAAACCATAGGTTTTGCTATTATCTACAAAAAACAATATCATAAGATTGAAGTCAGTTCTTATTAATTTGATAATTATTTTAGTAGTTCTTTTTGAAAACTTATGCTGTTAATCTTTTTCCATTTCTAGCAAAAAAAGTACATCATAGTCAAAATACTAAAATTATCCAACTATTTCCCCTATTTACATTTAATTTCAACTGCAGAAATTGTAAAAATCCTCCTTACTACTGACAAATACTGGTTCATCACAGTAGAGGCTCTGGATTGGTAACTGTTCACTAAGTACAGAGCCACAAATGCAGTGTTGTAGTCAAAGTTTCAACTTAAAAAGAAATCTTCAGGAGCTATGATGTGAAATAAATTGTAATTCGACTATTCCTTTCTAACTTTTTAAAGACCACATGCCAAGATTTTATACAATGCACATATCCCATCCCACTTCGACTACCTTCTGCTTAACTTAAGCAAATAAATATTAAAAGTTTTTCTCATATTTCTTCTTTAGATCTTTGCTCAAATAAATGAGCTGCCGCTTTTAAATATCCTCCTGGAGTCATAAATTCTAAAGAACCTACTGTTTTTGTTCGGAACATCTGCTGAGAAATTTTTCCTTCTCTGTATGAAAAAGGGTCTCAAGCCAATGCTGAAGTGAATCATCGAAGACACAAAGAGGATTATTCATTTACAATTAGATTGTAAGGAGAATCAAGTCATGTGAAGTAAATGGAAGTTATTTTTTTAAAATGCAAGGGAGCTAAGACCCCAAAAAATCATTACAGCACATTTTGCATTGGAGAATTAGGAGGCCAAGCCATTAACTTTGTGAATTTGTAGAGGTTTCCCAGAAGCTTACTCATTCCACTCCTAGGCCAATGTTAACCTTATTCAGCTTATTAGCATAATAACGTAAATGACCATTTGCAAAATGAAGAATGACAAGAATTTCTAAACACTGCTAGTTCAACCTCAGGTTGACATTGAAAAATGGTAAACTGATACACAAGAGCCTCTACTAGCCCCAAACTAGGCAAGAAATAAGTAGCGATATGTGTAGGCTCATAAAAATGGCACAAGTTTATCTGAATACTGACTTGAAATGTCTGGTAATTCATTAACTCATTTGTTTTCCATATAAACTTGTTTTTAAAGCAATTATCAGAATCAAGAATATAAATTCTATAAGTAATAAAAATGGATGTGGGGTAGGACTGGCCAAATAGCTCAGAGGATTAAAGTGCCTGCAAACAGGTGCAGGGGCCAGGGGTTCGATCCCCAGGCCTGCCATGCAGGCCCAGCCCCGAGGGATACAACGAGGACAATGATTAAGATTGGACATGGTGGTGCACCCCTGTATTCCCAGCGCTTGGGAGGCTGCAAACAGGAGGATCACTACAAATCCAATCTGTGCAGTGAGACCCTGCAGAATCTGTACTAGATACATTTAAAAAATAAAAAAGTAATTTAAAAACTGTATTTTATTAAATATTACTAAGGCACTTACTGTGTAAGGTTTAAATCATTTTTATGTCACCAGAAAATTAACAAAAAAATAAAATAGAACAAATAACAGATTTTAAATGCAAGGCTCCTTTATTTCTTTTTTTTTTTTTTTTTTTTTTTTTTTTTTTTTTTTTTTTTTTTTTTTTTTTTTTTTTT
>PVKA01004009.1:0-31049 GCA_004027165.1 Ctenomys sociabilis | reverse complement strand
TCATACCTATATTTAATTGAAGGGGGAAAAATAGATGAAAGCATTTAGTTGGGGCAAGACCTGGATTTCTAACAATTTTGAATCAAAACTCAGTTTTTTATACATGTTCTATTTATGAGGTTCCCCCCAACCTAATACCCAATATGTAATAAAATTCTGTTCCACCAATGTCTAAGAAATGCTCAGAGAAAACAATATATATGAGTTATTCAAGCACAGAATTCTAGGACCATGTTATCATTTTAGAACAGAGGATTTATTCAAGACTTAGGAGAGAAATACTAGCAGATATGCATTTATCAAATATGAGCTGTATCCAGATGGCTTAGATTTTTATCTCAGTTCTACTATTCATCTCCCCCAGTTGTAGTCAGGGTTAAATTAAGTACTATAAGTAAAACATTCAGCTCCTATTGTTGCAAATGGGGGATTGAACTCAGACCCCTGCACTTACTAGGCAGGTGCTTAAGCCACTGAGCTATCTCCCCAACCCAAGACTCTTTTATTTTGCCAGAATAAACCATACCTATATTTAATTGAAGGGGAAAAAATAGATGAAAGCATTTAGCTGGGGCAAGACCTGAGATTTCTAACAATTTTGAGTCAAAACTCAGTTTTGTTAGTAAAACTCAAAATTGTTAGTAAGATTCTCTCATATCCTCTTCAAGTGATGACAGTAAGTGGTTAGTTTGAGTATCCTTTATATATACCAGTAGGATTACAGAAATGCCAAGAAGTACTACAGTATGACACAATCATCACCCTTGAGGGATTTACAGTAAAGTTGGGCAGTTATGAAGCTTATTACTAAATTATAGTTACCATACATAAATCTGAAGGAATTAAAAAATAGCAATCTAGGAAGCTAGGCAATGAATATTTTTAAATGTGCTTATTAGATAGACTCTTAGAATTATCATTTGAGACATCATTTCTAGACAGAGACTTTATGAAGAAAAAATTAAAATGAAGATATTAGTAAAATAATTAATAAAACAAGAAAGTCATGTTAGTCTATAATGGACAATGTTTATAATTATTTTTCATTGTGTACATATCCATTTCTAAGGAAAGGATGTTAGTTCTTCAGTAATTATTTTCAGGGAAGTTAATGCTTCACTGGTTATTTCATTTGATGACACACTAATCCATGATCCTGGGTACAAATGATCAGGCCATTCCTTCATGAATCCTTTGTCTATGTTTATATATTCATAAAATACTTTAAAATGCTAAGCAACATCACGAACTCTGGAAAGTAAAACAATGCCTGTAGATGAAAACTTGATGCTAGAAGTTGGTACTCAGACATTAAAACTTAACTACAAAATAAAAGCACAATTCTTTGTCTTGAGTTTGAGTTTGCTGGTGTGTTGCTCAGAAATTATATCAACAAGGCCTGACAAATAGCTCAGTGGATTAAAGCACCTGCAAGCAGGGGCAGGGGCCAGGGGTTGGATCCCGGGCCTGTCGTGCTGGCCTCACGTCCCCACGCCACCCCACTCCCCACCCCCCACCCCCCACCCCCGGGGCACCATGAGATGGCAATTGAGACTGGACTGCTGGCATGTTCCTGAAGTCCCAGCATGTGGGAGGCTGTAAACAAGAAGCTAATTAGGTGTCTGATCTAGTAGTGAGAGCCTGAACACCCTGCAGACCCTTCTGTAAAATACAGGGAAAAAGGAAATTATACTGACAAACACAAGAGAGATTTTGCTCACCTTCCATCCGCTCGCTTCCCAACAGATGAAGTAGGAAAGAAAACAGTAAGCTAGACCTCACAGAATACAGATATAGACTTCCTTGTTAACAATAAATTTGTGAAGTCTATGGAGAAAAAAAGTAATTTCTATTCTAATTTTAAATTCATGAAGAGTTTTATAGAGTGTCAAAAAATATTTTACTCTTTGATGCTGATCTGAGTAAAGATATACAGTTTGGCCAAATATGTTTAGATTACTCCTGACTTCTCACAGTTTCTAAAAATGAGATAGTCTTTGATTTAATATTAGTTTTAGATTACAACCCTGTTTTTTAATGAGTCGATCTTGACCCAGTTAAAAAATACTAAAAGCTTTGCTTTGTTTTTCTCTACCCTTACATGCACTACAGAAAATAGCCTATCTGCCATCATTAAACTTACTGGGCTAACAGTGAAAATGAAAAAGCTTGACTATTTAGAACAGATCTGTATAAATAATCATACATAGCCACGTTTCCCAATCACACCAGAAATACTACAACTGACAAACATGAAATGGAATGCATCTGAGCTTTTAACCAAGGAAATCAAGCTGAAAATTTGGATACACCTGCAATTTACTTCACTATAAAGCTTACTAAACAGATCTTAGGGGCAAAGTTTTGGTCCATATGAATCACAATATAGGGTTTTTTTTTAAATATCATAAGCTCTGAGGCCACCATGTTGTAAGGAAGCTCAATCAGAGGCAGGCAGCAGGCAGGTGCTCCATGCTAAGTCACCTCAGAGCAGGCAGCAGACACCCAGGAGAATTGGCCTTCAGAAGGTTCCAGACCCTTAACTTAATTAACATCAGTCACTACCTGGGTTCAACTTCTGATTTAGAACTTAGACATGCAAAGATAGAGGCCAGCTATCTCTGCTACGCGCCCTCCAAATTTCTGACCCCCAAATTCCATGGGAATAAAAAATGTTGTTTGAAGCTCCTATAAATACATAACAAATGAATTAATTTCTGTTAAAAAAGTCTAAGTGAAATGACAAGAATATCCAAGTAAGAGGCAGTCCTGTGCTCATTCTAGTGTTATTCCTTTAGTTCACTGGAAAAAGAAAGATCTTTTATTTATTTGCAGTGTTAGCAGTAGAGGCCTGAAACTTCAGTTCTTTTCATCATATTGTTACATCAACTATTTCAAATACAAACATAACATTTTCCCCATAGGGTAGAGAAGTGACATGTAAACAATATGGAAAGCCCAGAAATTATCTCTAAAGAATATAGAATAAGTTGACACTTCTTCACATTATCTTTATTTGATTCCCTGAAGATTCTTCTCAGTCTAGGTCTGTCTCTACTTACTTTCTTGTTGAATATTGCTATAACTGAATGCCACAGACTGGGTAGGTCATAAAAAATAAAGGTTTGCATAGTTCACAGTTCTGAAGTTCAATAATATGAGATTGACAACTAGGCAAGACTTTCTCACTGCATCAAGTGTGGCAAAAGATAGATATTACACAGAGACAGAACATGTGGGCTATCAAGAGCTAACTTTTACAACCCTCATTCTCACAGTAACACATGAATTTTGAATGAATTTCCCTGTGGCAGCCCTTATCATCCAGTTATCTCCTAGGGCCCTGGCTTCTCAACACTGCTGTACTGACACCAACTTTCCAACCCATAAAATTTATTGTGTGTATTACTCATGTCATATGCCATACAGGCTTGACCTACTCCCATTAGCAACAGCAGTCATCTTTCCTTTCTACTCTTCTCCAGGGATTAATATAAATAAATTTTTATCCTACTTCCTTCTGAAAATAGTTTCTCATCCGTTGAACTTTCTTTGTCATAATTTCTAACAAAGAAAATTACTCAAGTCCATCTCTTCGATTATAAAACAAAGATATGAATTTCTATGTCATACGGATGGGAAAATCACTTAAAATTGAATCTTCCAAGGGATGTTATTTACTGTGCCAGCCTGACACAAAGATATGCCTGTAAGCTTTTTCATTCCAGCAGTACTAGGGATTGAACACAGGACACCCTCAATGAGCTATATCCCTAACTTTGTTATCATTTATATTTTTTGAGACAGTTAAATTGCTAAACACCCTAGGCTGGCCTAGAATATGACTCTTCTGCTTCAATCTCAAGAGATACTGAGATGATAAGCATAGACTACCTCACTCAGCCAGTTGCCATAATAATCTCAATATCCACCCTCTCTTATTTACCCACAAAGTGCCACAGGTGGCACATTGATGTCCAGATGTTGTTCTGCCATCAGTAGTTATTAATTAATTATTCTACTGATAGCCTATGATGATAAATCTGTGTTTATGTCTGTCTGTCCATTGTAATTAACATTTATAGGCAATTTTTCTAAGCAATCAATAACATAAACACAGAGATTCATAATGTAAATGTAATTATCTACTCAGCAATTGCTTACATCTTTGATGTTGTCATAATTGGCTCTTTGCAGTGACAAATCTTTCTTCTTCACATAAACTTTACATCTGTGTGTGCTTCTGTGTGCAGGCAGGGGGTCACTGCTGTGTGAACACAGCTTAGGCCAACAGCAGTCCTCACATGTAGCTGCTATCCCATAAGATTCTAGCAGAGCTAAGAGTCCCTGTTGCCTAGCAATGCTGTAGTAGATCATGATGCCATAGCCCATCGCATCAGTTACGGGTGTATGGTGATGCTGGTGCAAGCAAACCCACCGCACTGGCACTGCCAGTCATACAGCAGCACAGCACATATTTTATCTCATATTTGTGCCTGTGATGGGGTCTTTCATCTAACACATGTTTTTTTTCAATTGTACTGAGAAAGAAATAGCAATGAGACAGTTTCAAAACTATGTGCAATATAGGACACTTGGGAATGACAATGAGTGTCTAGGTTACTAGTGTATTTACTGTGCCATAATGTGCCTATATTTAAAAATTAGTCATTTTACTCACAAAAATTACTGCAAAATAGTATTCCATGCTATCCCAGTAGCAGCCTAAGGCATGTGTGTTTCATTTTTCATTGCATCAAGAATCTACATTGCAGCTGCCTGAGACCCTGTGTCAGAGTCCTTCTGAACACGATGCCCCCTCAAAAGGGAGGTGATAGTTAAACCACCCAAGTCAATGAAAGATTTGGAACTTCATTGAAAATTGGTATTGTTGGGCTGCCAAATGTTGGGAAATCTACATTGTTTAATGTATTAATGAATAGTCAGGCTTCAGCAGAAAACTCTCCATTCTGCACTGTTGATTTTAATGAGAGCAAAGTCCCCGTGCCAGATGAACGATTTGACTTTCTCTACCAGTATCATAAACCAACAAGCAAAATTCCTGCCTTTCTGAATGTAGTGGATATTGCTGACCTTGTGAAAGGAACTCAAAACAGACAGACCTTGGGAAATGTCTCTAACACGTGCTTTTTTTAATAATTTTATTGAGAAAAAAATAGCAATGAGACAATTTCAAAGCAGGTTAGTAGGACAGTTACAATAATTAATGCATTGCAAATTGTTGCCTTTGTAGTAGATATTCATAGTACAAGAAGCAGACATGATATCCTGTCTAAGCACTACTAGTATAAATATTTCTTCTCATTGAACTAAGAGAAAGTAGCCATAATATCTATCCTATTTTGTATATACAGATATATATATATTTTCACTACAAAATGGTTTTTCATTTATATTCCCCTTTTTTTTTTAGTTTTGTCAAAGGTGGGTATTCCATTGCCATTCATATATTATAGGTACACTAACACATGCTTTTGAAGATGATAATATCACCAATGTTGAAGGTAAAATAGATCCTATTCAAGATATAGAAATAATTCATGAGGAGCTTCAGCTTAAAGATGAGGAAATAGGGGCCAGGGAGATGGCTCAGTGGAATAAGTGCTTTTCTGGCAAGCACAAGGGCCTGAGTTCAATCCCCGGTTCTGCCAAAAAATAAAATAAAAACTAAAGATGAGGAAATGATTGAAATTATTATGGATAAACTAGAAAAATTGGCTGTGAGAGGTGGAGATAAAAAACCGAAACCTGAATATGATATAATGTGCAAAGTCGAATCCTGGGTTATAGATCAAAAGAAACCTGATCACTTCTATCTTGACTGGAATGAGAAAGAAACTGAAGTGTTGAATTAACACGTATTTTTGAGTTCAAAACCACTGGTCTACTTGGCTAATATTTCTGAAAAAGACATTAGCAAGAAAAACAAATGACTGATAGAAATTAAAGAGTGGGTGGACAAGTATGACCTAGGTGCCGCTGTCATTTCTTTTAGTGGGGCCTTGGAACTCGAGAATTGAGTGCTGAGGAGAAATGGAAGTATCTGGAGGTGAACGTGACGCAAAGTGTTTTGCCAAAGATCATTCAGGCTGGGTTGGCAGCACTCCAGCTAGATACCTTTCACTGCAGGCCCAGATGAAGTACATGCATGGATCATGAGGAAGGTACAAGGGTTCCTCAGGCTGCAGGAAAGATTCACACAGATTTTGAAAAGGGATCCATTATGGCTGAAGTAATGAAATATGAAGGTTTTAAAGGGAAAGGATCTGAAAATGCAGTCAAGGCAGCTGGAAAACACAGACAAGGAAGAAATTACATTGTTAAAGACGGAGACATTATCTTCTTTAAATTTAATACACCTCAGCAACCAAAAAAGAAGTAGAAAACTGTAGTTATTTCTCAGATAAACATACAACTTACAAAGGGAATTTTTTTTAATTAAAAATTCTGAAAACTGAATGGACAGTGTTGAGTAATGGAAATCTTCTACAAAGAAATTATTCTTATTTGTTTTTAAATCATAAAATATTGTGTACTTCCAATGAAATGTAAGTTACTGAATGTGAACAACCTGATTTTTCATGTGATTAAGACCCTACTTCAAATTGTGGAAACTTCTGAAGAACCATATTACTCATGATACTTCATTAATCTCTATCATGTATGCCAAGCCTGACGGGACGGGCGGGACGGGCGGGCGGGCGGGACGGGCGGACGGACGGACGGACGGACGGACGGACAGACAGACAGACAGATAGATAGATAGATAGAGCACCAAAATATGTATCCACACTTCAGGAAAAGAAACACTTGTATGAATATTTCAGCTCTAAATTTATTGAGACATCATGGGATTAATACAAGTTACTTTGGCTTCTATGCTTACAGGAGGTTCTTGAAGTGTTGTCTATTATATTCCAGACATTTATTAAGAAAGTAAACTGCTGTTTGCATAACCTTGATCTGTGAGGTTGCTGCCCATGCATTTCAATTTTTTTCTCTAATGGCAGGCAGTACGTGGATTCTCTGTTATATGTGACACCCTTTAGGTTCCTCATATGAGAGTAACATCATCTGTTGAAAAAATACACTAGTTTTCTTCCCTGCAACATATACATAATTTCTGAAAGTAAACATAAAAATTGGTCTACAATTATGGCTATAATGAGACCCAACAAAAATACATGATACATAACAGCATTTACTTAACTGAGTGATAAACTTTATGCAACATTAGAATGCCCCTGAAGTAAAGACACAGTGTTTCTCAAAAATATGAAAGCATTCCTACGTCTCCTTCCAGTGGCAACTCCATTCTGGTTCCATACATTCCACGGCACTCTTTGCACAACTTGGACTGCTACCGTGTCTAATTCCTCTTGTCCCATGGACTAAATAGGTGAACTGCCTTTATCATGACTATGAGCCACAAAGAGAAAATAGAGATCATCTGTTTCTCCCATTTGCTTCTGATCACCTGTGGTGCTTGAGTCTCTGAACAAACTAGGCACTCAGCAGAAGTTATTTGACACCTACATTTAGCAGACATATAACATCTACCTATAAAAACTCACTGGAGCAATACTTCTGAGGATGTGGCAGGGGTGGAGAAAGGGACAGTTCTGCTTTGCCAGTGGCCAGATGCTGCTAAGCATAGGGTCTGTCAAATTTTCTAAGAGGAAAATATTTTGGCTACATCAATATCTCTGGCCCAATAAAATCATATGCATTATGTTAATTCACTTAGAGACGCTTGTCCAAGTCAATTTCATTACTAACACAGATAATTACTTATGAAGTCACATGGCAAATGCTTCCTTCAAATAAATTGAGGGTATAAAGTCCTATTCTTTTCTTTATCCCTATACCATTCATTCATGCTGCCAAAGAATCAGGCCCTATAACAACCCATTCATAATAATTCTGCCTATGCATAAATTAGAGTTATATTTAACAACTCTTTTTTTTTTTGCACCAGGGATCAAACTCAGACCTGGTGCTTGGCAAGCAAGCACTTATTCCACTGAGCTATCTCCCCAGCCCTTAACAACTCTTGATGGTTCCTAACCATTTCCTAGCCCCATTAGTCATTCCTTGGCACCTCTGACCATCACCTGGCATCAGATAGAAACCTCTGCCAGTCATCAATAATGAACTGAGCAGCAACTGGGAGGCTGGAAGCAGGAGGATCACTATGAGCCTGATCTGTGTAGTGAGACCCTGGAGACCCTGCACTAAATACATAAAAATAAGAATAATGAACTGAGAGCAAAGTAAAGAGACTTTGCACTATGAGGGCAAAAGGACAGTCATGATGCTCAAGACCAAAAAAAGAAAACTAAACCAATTCTGGGCTATGTTTAAACTAATTTGATCTCTAGCATTGTTAGAAATTTGATTTGTTTTTAGGAAGAAAAGAAAAACGTAAAAATAGATTATAGTTGGTATGCAAGTTTGTTGGAAATGAGATAATTAATTAAAATAGAATCCAATTCTACATTGTAGTCAGCAATGCTGAGGTACAAAGAGACAAATCAAGCAACAATAAAGATACCCACAGGTTTGTTAAAGCATAGAAAAAGTGATAAGAGGCTCAAAGCAATATAGATTGAAATAGTATGTTTTCTAGAATACTTTTTGTTTATTGTTGATAAGAAAATTATTACCAACCCATTAAGAACTTTTTTTTTTTTTTTTTTTTTTTTTTTTTTTTTTTTTTTTGTCTTTTTGAGACAGGGTCTCACTATGCAGTTCAGGCTGGCCTTAAGCTCACTTTTGTAGCTCAGGCTGGTCTCGAACTCACAACAATCCTCCTGCCTCAGCCTCCCGAGTGCTGGGATTACAGGCATGCGCCACCATGCCCGGCTTAAGAACTTTTTATATAGGATCACAAAAAAGCAAATCCTAACACTTTGCACATAACCCACTGGTATTAATTAGTAATTCATGTGCAAGAACTGAATATTGAGAAAGAAAATTATTTTGGTATTTTAATAGGTCTAATTGTATTGTACACTTATAACAGGGAGTGGTAATACTTGATTAGGCAGCAATATGTTAATTATCAAGTTTATGGAAATATATCAATCACAAAAAGGACTAAAATGCAATTAGAATATGAGGATTAAATTGATTAGAAGTGAGTGAGTCAAGAGTTACTAAAAATTAAAAGCAAAGAAAATCCAATTAGAGAAGTAACACAGAAATAAAAATTAATTATTAACATTTACCTAGATTCTACAAAGTTCTACCACAAATAAAAGTATATATATATATAAAATATATTACATATAATACAATATATTGTATATTATATAATGTATTATATAATGGAATATATTATATATTATACAATAGACATCATGTGACATAATATATATAATCTATTAGTATGTAATATATTAATAATCTATGTAATATATATTATACAATATATTATATAATATGTATATATATGACGTGTGTGCGTGTGTGTGTGTGTGTGTGATGCATAGTGGGGCAGAAAACATTTGCTAATATCCTTTAAAGTGTTTGTGTCCACAAGGAAAAAGCAAAAATTTTCGAACAGGAATTCATGCTAAAGCCCTGAAACTTAGGTACATTTATTATGCTTTACAGAAAACGCGCAGGGCACTGAAGCCGCGGCCAAGCATGAGCCCCACTTCATCGTGACTGTACCTGGGCAACAGGAGCTGCCCCACAGAGGTGCTCGGAATACCTCTGCACTGAACTTCGAAGGCAAAATCCTAACATGACACCTGAAGCACCGACCGGAACGACGTGAGCGGATGCAGGCCGGAAGCAGGGCTGCACGAAGCGAGACCGCAGTCCTCCACGCGGCGCTCAGGGCGCGGGCTGCTCCCCCTGCGCGCTTTTCTTTTTTTTTTTTTTTTTTTTTTTTTTTTTTTTTTTTTCTTGTCTTTTTGAGACAGGGTCTCACTATGCAGTTCAGGCTGGCCTTAAGCTCACTTTGTAGCTCAGGCTGGTCTCGAACTCACAACAATCCTCCTGCCTCAGCCTCCTGAGTGCTGGGATTACAGGCATGTGCCACCATGCCCGGCTGCGCTTTTCTTTCTCTGCGCTGAGCAACTTGTTTGCAGTGAAAAGTAAAAATATCTTCACCTATGTCTTGGACTGAAGTTGGGCTGAATTAATTTAAGTCAAGGCTTCTCATAACCTCTGGGCCCTTGGTTAAGCTCTAATTATATGTATTCACATACTGTCTAGGAGGAGTCCTTAATTTAAGAGAAAAAGTTCAAATGTCATGAAGTTAATAGTCAATTGATATCAGTGTGGCACACGATCCTCACAGTATAATCTGATAGTTCGCGCTTGCACATATCTGACATATTTCTTTCAAAGGATAACTATAATCATCGACTGTGACTAAACAAAGGCATAAAATAGAACAAACAAACCTTAAATTTGGATTTGTATGAACAGTGAACACAGAGGTACTTTGACTTTCAGCCATTCTTTTTAAATTGCTTTCATAAATAATTCCAGTTAAAATACCCTTATTAAAAGCTATGGCAGGAAAATTTTCTGATCTAATTTTAATGCCATCATTGGAAATCAATCATAATGTAGTGAATTCACCCACTGACCTTTGTTACCACTGATTGCACTCCATAAAAGCTTTAATTTAAAAAAATGTTAATAATTTTCTAGAAGAAGAGAAATTCATTATTTTAAACCATTTTAGGTCTTTGAAGAAATATGTATGTAAACAATTTATACATCTCTCATTTGATTTTTTTTTACTTTTTAAATTACTTTTTTATTCATCTTTATTTTTTTAAAGCTAAGGAAAAAAATCTAGCCCTTCTCTGTCTTACTATCTACTAGAAAGGGCTGTTCAGCTTCATTAAATTGTACACAGCTTCTTCCTGACTCTAAACACCTGACCACGCCTTTCTTACAGAATTTACATTAGAAAATTTACAATTATGGATTATGCCCTCCTCAGTGAGGTATACATCTTCCAGTTCACCATTCAGAAATGCCTTCTCAAAGCGCTTAGGAGCTATTCTTTTGCAAAGTAGTCTTCAAAGCATCAGTGTCCCTATTGCCAGGTCTCTGAGGATCAAGTAATAATTAATTATTCCACAAGTGACAGTGAGGAAATTCAGATGTCATACTAGCCAGTCTCACTGCTAACATCTTGCAATATATTTCCAATAGTTTACCCCATTGTTTAAAAAATCTACCCACTTCCTGCTTTGGCATTGCTGAGTTCGACCCCTCTCTCTTTGTGCCTAGGTGAAGCTTCCCATGATTGACTTTGGGATCCATCCCAGGGGCTCCAGGGGTGCCTGGTGGTGTGGCCTTGGAGTCCACATCTGCTGCCACTGAGTGCTTCTGCTGCAGTCTTCCCTTCTCTGCTCCCCAGCTTCCATGAACCAAGCTGTCTTACTCCACCACTCCCCTCAGCCACAATGTCTCTGTCTCAGAGTCAACTGATCACAGATTGAAACTGTGAACCAAAAGAACTTCCCACCCCCCAGATTGTGTCAGGTATCGCGTCTCAATGATGGAGAAAGTGACTAAGACACTCTTATTGTAATAACTCTAAGTAAACTCTTTGCCTGTTTAAGTCAACTAGTAGGACTTTTCTTTGACCAGCATCCAGTGGCCAAGGATAAGGAGAGCACATTGTCTAAGGAAGTGACATTTTAATAGACTTCTTCAGAGACGTTAGACCTATTGAGGTCAACTTCTACAATTATTGACCAAAAGTACCAGAAAAGTGGAAATGAGACCGTGTGACGTATAGAGCAACAGCTCTATGTGTTTATTCCCTCAGTTAGAAGGGGCCCAAATAATAATCCTGGCCTAGGCTCAGTCTAGTACGATTGTCTTTTGATGTTAGAATTGGCTACACCCCACTGTTCACACGGACCATGTGTTCACCATGGGTCATGTACTACCTGCAGCAGAGCCAAGCTAAGGAGTACACACGCTCAGGACTGCGTTTGAACTTGGACACCAGAGCTCATCATTCACATGCATACTACACACATTCAGCCTTACTTATTTACATTATCTCTATCACTTCATTTAAATATCAAATGCTTCAGGCTGGCCAAACAGCTCAGCGGATTAAAGCACCTGCGAACAGGCACAGGAGCTGGGGATTTGATCCCTGGCCTGCAGTGCTAGCCCCATCCCTGGGGCACGCTGAGACAGCGAATGAGACTGGACGTGGTGGCACCGTCCTGTAATCCCAGTTCTTGGGAGGCTGTAAACAGGCAGATCACTATGAGTCTGATCTAGTAGTGAGACCCTGAACACCCTGTAGACCCTTCCCTAAAAATAAATAAATAAATATCAAATGCTTTAATACATGATACCTTTTAAAATTCATGCCAGAATATTTTAGTAAGAAGAATATTTTCCTGAAATAGATGTAACTTTAATATTTAATAGCTTCAGGTTATATGATTTCTGATTTCAAAAATTTAATTATTTTTTCTCCTTGTCAAAGTGTCTCTAGACTGGTTTGTGGAGGTAGGCTAAGTGTACGTGTTATTTACCAACCAACCATACTCAATAAACTTTGACTAACCAAAAATCTATTGGAACTGTATTTAAAAGTTGCATAAATGAATAAATAATATCAGCACAGAGAACAGCAAGGGAAATAAGGTGGGAGAATTAGAAAACTTGAGAATTTTGAAGAGATTTTAGAAAAATGGATGAACTATGTTAAGAAAAAATGGAGATGAGATGAAATTAAACACAGATACTGTAAAAGAATACGAAAGTCATAAAATATGACAGATTCCTCTTGGGCGAGACATGGAAAATTTCTAAGCTTATGATTATTGAAACAGACTGAGCAAGGATGAGATGCCGTGAAGGAAATAGGTAACGTGTTCAGCAGTCCCTTGAGTAATAACAGTTGCCATCATCTCTCAAACCCCCAAGACACAAACTAGCATCAGTATCTCTCTTAAGGTATCAGTGCATCTGTAGAGAAGCAGACTGCTCTGCAAAGGGCTTCGTGTGAGACGGTTATAAATGATAAAACAAACATGCACTTTTCACTCCAGAGCCCCCCACACCCACACAACACCATCAGTAACAACTGATTGCCATATATTAATAAATCTATTCTCTTTTACATGAATAGCGAGGTCTATTTTGAACTATTTTATATTAAATAAGATTCCTCAAAACTATCACTGTACCTGTTGTGTATGGTTTGGGATTAATTTTACAATTGCTTTGACAAAATTCTAAAAATCCATTCAAACAAAGGACAAGAATATGGCACTCCAGTTCACATTTCCAGGGACTGCCATCAGGTATGAGCAAAACAGCCATAGTTCCCTTCCACCCAGTCATGCTCTATGCACAAGGATTTTGGGAGGACACTTTTTATTTAAACTGCATCCTGCTCCCCAACTCTCAAAAGAGTTGTCTGCATCTCATTATGCAAAATGCATTATTTCGTCCATCTCTAAGAGTCTTCCAGTCCTATTTGTTTTAGTAGTGCTGAAAATTCCAAGTCCAAAGTGTTGCCTAAGACAAGGAAAACTCTTAATTATGAGCCACTATAAAAAACAAAAAAGTTTACTACTTTGAACCCACAGTAGCACAAGATAAAGGTAAAGAGGTATAAAAAGAAATGGTGAGGGGAAGAATACAGAACAAAAACCTAGTAGGAAAAACATTAAATGCTGTATCTCCATGTCCAACACCTAGAGCAAGTTGTGTCAAGATGTGAGTGTCAAAAGGCTTGGAAATACCCACCCCTACAGCATAGCTGGTGGCAGTTCTCCTGGCCTGTCCTTGAGGTGCTCTGAAAACTGGCTGTGGATCTCCTCCATAGATGTTCTATGCTCCTGACTACTCCAAATTCACAGGTCTCTACTGCACTTCTAGCTTTACTATCAAGAGTTCACATACTCTCCCTTCATTGCACACTTCTTGGTCTTCCAGACCTTCTGAAATTTTGTAGGAAGCCTCCCTTACACTACAACTCTTTTATACTCCATGCCTGTGAAATCAGCACTATCTGGATGATCCCAAGTCTACTGCCAGCTCAAGCAGTGGCCAGGTCACAGAGGCCACTGAGTATCTAGATGGATAAGTAGGGTGAAATGAATCCTGTGGCATCACTTCTCTAAGAGGCTCTTGTGCAGGGGCCCTTCTCGGCAGCCCTTCTCCAGCCTTTCTCCCTGTGGCTCTCCTCTCAAATGAAATCTTTAGTTTTCATCCTTGTCCCTAAAAACACTGAGGTCTTGCTGATTCAAGATGTTGACAAGACCTGTTTTTTATTGTTCTGATGTACAGTACTTGACTTCATTTTAACACTAATTATTTCAAGTCATGTGCTCTCCTTTGTTCCAAGTTTAGAGGCTATTATTTTCTGTAAAACTCCAAATTTTTCAAATCATTGAGTACTACTCTTTGCACTTGATTCTGACTATAATTCTGGCTAAACAAAATCAGTAATACTAAGCCACAACCTGAATATGAGGCTGGTTTGAAATCCATAGTGGCCTTCAATCTGCCCAGGGTCATCTGTGCAATGTGGGAAAACACTAAGAACAACAGAGCAAATAGCTTACTGCTGAATGCCTATTAGAACTATAAGGTACATCCATCTATTCTCCAATAATATACCTAAGAATATAATGTTCCTAGGGCAGGGGAGACAGGTCAGTATAATAAGCACTTGCTTGGCAAGCACAAGGTCCTGAGTTCAATCCCTGACCAAAAAAATAAATAGTAATATATCATTTTCTATCCATAAGGCTGAGACAAGATAAAATCATAAACCTAAAATAAGCTTCATATTTAACAAAAACTGAGTCAGGAACAAGCCTGCCTTTTATTTATTTATTTTTAATTTTATGTATTTGGTACAGGGTCTCACTGTGCATCTCAGACTCATACTGATCTTCCTGTTTCAGCCTCCCCAGCACTGGAATTACAGGTGTGCTCCACCTCACCCAGTCTCAGTGGCCTGTTAGGTACCCCCAGGGAGGGGTCTGTATGGCAGGTGGTACCAGGGATTGAACCCAGATCCCTGTGCTTCTCAGGTAAGTGCTTAGACCACTGAACTATCTTCGCAGCCACAAACCTGCCTTTTTAAAAAGCAAATAAACAAAACCCAAAGAAGTCAATATAATTTAACTTTAAATTCTGAAAACAAAATTACAAAAGGAAAAGAAACATAATCAAAAATGAAATCAAGAAAAATAATTGTGGCCGGCCAAATAGCTCAGAGGATTCAAGCGCCTGCTATTTGGGGTTCAGTCCCCCAGCCTGCCCCGCAGTTCCCACCCCCGGGGCACGCTGAGACTGGCTTGCTGGTCATCAAAATTCTGAACCATAGCATGCAGTGCTTAACAGGAGATTCCAAGTCATGGCTCCTCATATGAGGTTGAAAAATACTGAGATATTAAGAATATTCCAATGTTAAGAAAAACACAGTTAGCAAATATGAAAGGAAGACAGGAAGACAAAGGTATTTCAAAATACATGAAAGACTGTAAACTTCAAAAAAGAGGCAAGCAAGACATTTAAAGTCCTATTTATATGCTGGTAGATATTCTTAAAAGTAAAAACAAATAAAACAGAAAAAAATTCAAAAATATTTTTTAAGGGCTGGCCAGATAGCTCAGTGGACAACAGTGCCTGCTTCGGCACAGCTCAGCGGCTGGGATTCCCGGCCCTGCCGCTGGGACAGCAGTTCAGACCCAGTACATGGCAGGCTAAAGACAGGAAAATCACTATGAACCAATCTATGTAGGGAGACCCTATAGACCCTGTAGACCCTGCCCTAAATACAGAAAAAAAATCTGAAATGCTCTTCAAAGAAGAATTTCACATCTGATAATTTTACAAACTCAGCATGCTCAAAGCAAACATTATGCAGAGATTGATTGGTACACATTTTTAAGCCATGTTAATAATACTACACTCTTATGAGCCAGAGAAAGAGAGCACAATGAAAAGTTCTTCACAGAAAAAAAAAAAACAGAGTGGCATTAGACAAGGATATTCACAAAAATCGGTGGTGAACAGAACAAAACAAAACCCTACAATGTTATAAATATAAACTATTAGATGAATGACTAATAAATTTCAGAAATTAAATTTAAAAAGAAAATGACTACACTGTATAAATTATTTGCACCTACACATGTGATTAAAACCTAAAAATTTAAAAAAGAAAACTACTTTATACAACTCAGAAAAATAATTTTTTTCATTATACATAAATTTACTAAAGCTGCTATTAAAAATCAAGATATTAATAAACTTACAATAATGGGATGAAGAAATGGGATAAATAGAGGATATATGGATAGGTAGAAACAGGTTACTGGCAGCATACTGTTTAGGTTGCTTAGTGATTTGCTGGTGTTTGTTAAATTGTTCTAATTCAGATATTAAATATATAATGTTTCTTATTCATAAAGTAACAGTTAAGAAAAACAAAAGTTGAAACTTCTACTATGGCAAAGTAAAATAACTAGGATTGTATTTATTCTCTCACTGAAACCAAACTGTTGAAAATTGTTTTATTAATTTTATTGAGAAACAAATAGCAATGAATGAAACAGTTTCAAAACCAACTAATAAGACAGTTTCAATAATTAATACATTCCATATTGTTGTCTTCATGGTGGTTATTCATAGTACCAGATGCAGATATGATATCCTGTCCAAACACTATTAGTACAAATCTATGTTTTCATTGAATTAAGAGAAAGTAACTGTTTATCTATCCTAACTATTTTACATATACAGATACAAAATGGTCTTTCATTTGTATATCCTTTTTGTTTAGTTTTGTCAGACATGGGTACTCAATTGCCATTTAAATACTGTAGATGTGTGAATTCAGCAAAATAATCCAATATGCTCCAATAGTCCATAATAGTAGTGGGTTATCCATAGGACTGACGATGTCAGAAGTTGTTGACTTGAGCCCTTTAGAGCTCATCATATTAATATGGTT
Organism: Ctenomys sociabilis; assembly: GCA_004027165.1. Lineage (NCBI taxonomy): Eukaryota > Metazoa > Chordata > Mammalia > Rodentia > Ctenomyidae > Ctenomys > Ctenomys sociabilis. The sequence continues at coordinate 14,047 of PVKA01004009.1, read as the reverse complement.
TTACTTTTCATACTTCATTATTATATTGTTCTGCTGGATGGCTAAAACCAAGATAAAGCGTGACCTATGTAACATGAAATGTGACTCTTGTATGTGACAAGGTCAGTCAGATCCCCTCAGGATTTAGCCTGAATCCCTGAACCTCAATTTGTAGAAAATTCGCATCAAATACAAATGATTTCAACATACTGGACATCACACAGCAATAAGCAGTTTCTAAGATATAGGGACCAGGGAGATGGCTCAGTGGAGTAAGTGCTTCCCTGGCAAGTGCAATGGCCTGAGTTCAATCCCTGGTTCAGCCAAAAAAAATATAGACAACATATTAAACAATTCTTGTGGTAGTCCCAGTTTACAACACTGAGGCTGTGATGGAAGAAGCCATATAGACTTGATAAGAAAAAGTGACCAGAGTTTTCACGACAGAAGACTACAAAAAAGAGACTTCAGAGAAAGATTCTGACCATGAGAGTGCAGGGAGCTCACCCCAGTATTCAGGAGGACAAGAGAAATCTGCATGTGTATATGTGTATAAACATTGACAATGTTCAGAAAAACTACTATCTAACAGGAATAGAGTGAAGTGTACTAAGCACTTGTGGAGGACAAGAAATCATATGTACAATTATTCAAGAAGCAGATGGGAACATTTTCTAAAATGTGGAGAATTACACTTGGTATTCAGGTAAGTCTTGCCTTTGTAAAGGAGAATAACTAGCTCTAGACTTATCGCTTCTGTAATCCTGAATAACAAACCTCAAAGGCAATACCTCAGAACAAACTGTTTCTAAGTAATAGAATTTCACCACAGAACAAAGCTCAAAAAATATTTATAGAAATAGAACTATATCACACAGCCACTAGAGTGAAACTCATAATGTATAACATTCATTTAAAAAATGTACTAGACATGCAAAGAAGCTTCAAATATAGCATATTGTAAAAAGAAAATCCAGTCAAAACCAACATAAAACAAACACAGAAGTTGAAATTATTGAACTGCAATTCAGAAACATTTTCTGTTGGAGAATTCAGTATGCTCAAAAGAAGAAAGACTGAACATGTTCCATAAAGATATGCATAAAATAAAATAAAACCAAATCAAAAATCCAGTGATATGATTCTTAAATTTCTGCTTAAAAATGTGCAATTGGGTTTTTTCTTACATTCTGCAGGCATTTAAAGTTTAGAATATCCATGGTTGTTGAAAAATGTTATGTCTCAAGAGTTTGATATTCAGACAGAGTGATCTTAACTTCAACTGCTTATATTACAGGGTAATGATATCATTAACTTTCTCTTCTGGATATTTAACAACTAAAGTTTGCAGACAAAAAATTAGAGAAAAAGAGGGGCTACAAGGATAGCCAATATTTTGGCCCTAGCCCTTCAAGGTCAGTGAAGACTCAGGACATAAGAGAACCTGTGCTTTGACATCTTGTAACTCAATGGTGTCCCAAATTTTCTGATCAAGGAAATTATGGGGCCACAGAGGAAAGTTGTTGATGATGTAGAGTGTGCCTAAGGAGAGTTGCCTAGGGAGAAAAAATTCTCTCAGGCTTTCATAAAGAGCAAATTGGTCAAGCAATGGCCATCAGTCATCCAGATGGTTGACACTAACAAAAGATCTACAAGCTGATGTACATGGTTTCAGGATAAATCCTGAGGGGATTTGGCTGACCTTGTCGGATACAAAAGTTACATTTTTGGTTTTATGGGTTTTGACTTAACTTGGTGTTAATCATCCAGCAGAAAAATACAGCCATGAGATATGAAAAGTAATGCCATGAGCTTGAGGAGATAGTTTAGTAGAATAAGTGCTTGCCTGGCAAGTGCAGGAGCCTAAATTCAATCTCTGGTACTGCAAAAAAAAAAAAGTAATGTCATATTAATATGCTGAGCCAAAAAGGCTCAAGTCAACAACTTCTGACAATTGCTAGTTGTGTGGATAACCCACTACTATTATGGACTATTAGACTATATTGGGTTATTTTGCTGAATTCAAGTACCCACAATATTTGAACTGGCATCAAGTATGAAAAGGTCCTTTAAAGACTTCTCCAAACATGGCTTCTCTAACAGCAATGGAACACCCATCTCTGACTAAACAAAACAAAAAAGGGGGATATAAATAAGTGACCATTTTGTAGTGGAAAAAAATATATATGTATATACAAAATAGGATAGATATGGAGCTACTTTCTCTTAGTTCAATGAGAAGAAAGGTTTGCACTAATATTGTTCAGATATCATATCTGCATCTTGTCCTCTGAAAAACTACTATGAAGGCAATAACATGCAATGTATTAATTATTATAACTGTCCTACCTCCCTGTTTTGAAACTGTTTCATTGCTATTTTTTCTCATTAAAATGAATAAAATATTTTTTAAATTCCAGAAATAAAAACTGTCTGAGATTTTAAAATACAGCAAATGTATTAATAACAAAAAAGATATCATACAACAAAAGATTAGTAAATTTGAAGACACAGTACAAGATACTATGCAAAATGAAATGCAGAGAATAAATATAAAGAAGACAACAGAAAGATGTAGAACAACTTCAAGCTGTCTAACACACAGTAATTGAAGTCTTCTATGAGCAAGAGCACTTGACAGAGAGATTTATATCTGGAAAAGTACAAGCCAAAAGTTTTCCAAATATAATCAAAACATCACGTATGTGTTACACTGCATACCCTCCAGTCCAGCTCCCTGAAGAATCCCTGTTACCTCACTGAACAAGACTCCCATACCCTTGGTAAGCCCATCAGCATTCTGCCATCCTGAGCTCTGCCCAGAATCATGCATCAGGCCCTGTTTGCAGCACTGGGAGTCTTCTCTGGCCCACTTCTCCAGACTTCCCCTAATGCCTCCCAGAAGCAAGCCCCAAAGGCTGCCAAACCGCATGGGCAGGCACAGGTCCAATGAAATGGTTCCTCTCCTGGCATCAGTTTTTGGAACTGACCAGATTTCCCACTACTGCATACCATATCTCACACTCCATTTGAAAGGCTTTCTGTGCATTAGAGGTTTCATTTGGCTCATGGTTTGGGGGGATTCATTCTACCACAGGTGGCTTCAAGGTAGAAACATCATAGGGAAGGGCGTGGCAGGGCAACAGCCCCCAGTTCATGACGGCCTGAAAGCAGAGAAGAGGCACAGTGCCACCAAGGGACACACTGTGATGCCCAAGCTCACACCTTCATGACCTACCAAACACACCCAGAAGGGAACTTTATTTATTTTTTCAGATGGTCTCAAGCCAGTCAGGTCAACACAAGTTAACTGGGACAATGGGTGTGTGAGGCAAACACATTCATACCGAAAGCTGTACAGAAACAGTCATAGAAGCTGTATTCACAATGGTCCCAACTAGAAAACACAGGAGTCACTCGACAGCCAATGGATGGAACTGCAGTGTGCATGCTGTTGGAAACTTCTGAGTGACCAAAAGGATGAAGGGTATTACTGCATGTAATGTCTTTGATGCATCTCCAGAGAATATGCTATGATAACTATATGTACTCACATGATAATGCAACTATAACAACTATTATAAAGATTTGGACAATACAATTCCATTTACGTAACCTATTGAAAAGGTAAATAAGACAGATTAATGTACCTGCTTAAGCAAACAAGCAGGGTCAGGAGTTGGATCCCTGGGCCTGCCATGCTGGCCCTGCCCCAGGGCAAGCTGAGTCAGGGATTAAGACTGGGCATGGTGGCACGTGCCTGTAATCCCAGCCCTTGGGATTACTGTTGTCTACATAGTACTTGGGCGTCTGTAAACAGGAGGATCATTATGAGTCCAATCTATGCTGTGAGACCCTGTACACCTTGTAGACCCTGTCCTAAAATATTAAAAAAAAAAAAAAAAGGAAGGAGGGAGGGTAGGAAGGAACGAAGGAAGAAAGGAAGGAGGGAGGGAGGGAAGGAAGGAAGGAAGTAAAAGGTAAATGAGAAACATGAAGAATAGACTAGCAGTTGTCAGTGTAGGGAGAGTGTGCAGACAGAAGGCTAGTAGCATGGCTCTGAAAGGGCACCAGCAGAGACCTCTGTGGTGATGTGAATATTGCGTACCCGGGCTGGATAATGTCAATGTCTTGGGAAGCTGTGCAAGGCATTCCCACTGGGGAAGCCTGGATACATGGTGCGGGTGGTCATTCAGTACTTGTTCTTATAATCACTTGCAAGTTGATGAAAAATGCAAAATATAAAGTTAAATTAAAAAATCAGGAGAAAAATTTTATAAATGCACATTTTATACTTCATAAAGTTATTTGTCAAGTATGAAACAGTGATTAAAACAAACATTTTAAATACTTGAAAATATATCACAAAATGAAAACACATTAAGCTCTCAGAATAGGAAACTGGATAGTTTTTAAGAGTTGAGCTATGAACCCCTTGAAACCAAGCATACAGAAGTGCTACACATCTGGTTACAAGGCTGAATGCAAAACTACAAGTCAGTTCCACAAGGAAAAATAATTTTTACAAACAAAAATATTTTTTTAATAAAAGAGATCTATATTGAAATGCAAATTTTTCTTTTCCTTTATTCCAGGAATAAAGGAAAAATGTGCCCTAGAGGTTTGACGCTATGATACCTTTTTAATCTAAGACATAATTATTTTCATCATTTTCACAGTTTTTCTTATACTATCTTTCTCTTCGTGAATAACAAGATCAGATAACAGCTAAAATTACCTATAAATTGTGCATACAGTTACAAATGTCCGTTCTTCATAAGTACTTAAAGTTACAATGAATGTTTAAAATATTTGGCTTGATTTCTGCATCCAAATGTGGATTACAAACACTTAGGTTATTACTCCCAGAAAAACACCATCATCATCATTAAACAGCATTCACTCATGGTTTTGCACTACCTGTTCTTTTCTGTTCTATGCTTCAGTTATGATTTTGCATTAGGTGATGCTTAAAATGTGAAACACAGTCCAAGTGGCACAATGCCATGATGAACAGAAGAAGGACAGAACGCATCACAGTGCATCTGTCCAATGCTCACTTACACTACCTAAGTATGTCCTGTAATTCTGTAAAAACTCATAATTTCTATCAAGCAACTGGTAAGTTTTCTAAATCACTTGAAGGGTTTTTTTTAATCAAAGAATTTTAAAAAATGATTCAAAAGTATCAATAAGCTTTAGTCCACCAAAACAGAACTGTAGAAATGAATAAAGAAAAAAAGAGAAGTTCAAAACAACTCAATACAAATGTGTTGCATTTGAAGAGTAGGCAAATATAAAAATGACGCTAAGTTAGAACCTAAAACTCACAGTTCGGTAGCTGTGGATTCCTACCTCATGGCTCAGTTGATGTGCTCCAGGGTACACATAACCTTTCTTAACAATCACAGTCAGGAAATCTTTTTCTTACAATCAAGTTTCAATTACTAGTTTTAAACCTGAATGTAAGCCTACAGATTAACCTAAACAAAAAAGTGGCTTTTCCCAATCCTACCACCTATTTTCTGTACTACCTTTATTTTAAAAGCTGCACTTAGGGATGTTACATCATATCCCACAGTGTTTCCTTAGCAACTTCCACAGTGCCCCAGGGCTACAGATCTTAATTCCACCACATACTGTATTTTTAAAATGTGTAACACATCTAAACCTTGGGCTTTCATATACATGAAATCCAGCACGTTTTCAGGCTTTTGGGGGGGCACTTATAATAGGGACTACTAGTAGCTGTAGATAGAAAGCAAGCTCCACAAAAAAGGCAATGAATACAAAGACTTCATAAGAATAAATTATGCTTCTGAAATTAACATGAAAATTTTCTTTAAAAGATCAATTATATTGGATCCACGTTTAAATCTTGTTTTTGTGCTTGGTCCAAATGAAGAATTACTGTTGTTTGAATAGCATTTAGTACACCTGCCACAGATAACCCAAGGTATTACTGACTAATCTCTTTAATACCACATGGCGTAAGCGTTTTATGTTTAAGTTGAGTCCAAATGCTTTTAAGCTTTCCTATGTACAGTTACATAACATTGGTTGTACACCATTTTTTGTTGAATTCTATTTTCATTTACTTCAAAAGAGAAAATGAACAAATACAGCATTTTGATATATTACTATTCATCGATTTGATGATACTAAAGTTATTGCTCATTTTCTCCATAAAACGGAAGTATTTTATCCTATCAAGTACACAGCAGGAGCGATGAGCTCTGACAGCAAAAGCGCTTGTGTGTTTGCTGTGTCTCCTTTTAACATGAGCCTCTTTTGAGCTGTGTGTATAAACCACTCTCTGTTGGGATAAGCGATGCAGTGTGGCAGGACTGGAAGATCACAGATGGAAAAGACTGCCAAAGCTGGGCCCTAACCTTAATGCTAGCCTTCCCCGACCCTTCTTATTCATAAACTGACTTAATCCCTCTGCTCTGACTGCTTCTGTGGTGTAACAGGTCTAAGTATTTAAAATACTGAGTATGTAAAGGTAATAATGTGTACTTACTTCAAAAGCATGTGAAGAGTTGTTCTTTCATTGAAGAATTCTTACCATGTTACCCACACAGAGCAGGAACTGTCAGGTGAGTAAATGCCTGGGATATCCCCTTCAGAAGACATGGATTGCCTCAGATTGGTAAGTCCTGCATCCTTTGCATAATGATGGAAACACTAATTCCACAATTTACTGGTAAATGGCAGCAATTTCCAGTAGGAGTCCACCCTGCAGGTGGTTATGGAAGGAGCATTTCAATCCAGACAAGCATGAGCACAATACGCTGATGGACATAAACCAGACACAGAGAGATAAGCATTGAATGATCTCGCCACATGTTGACTCTAAAGGCACTGAGCTCAGATACATAAAAAGCAGACACAGTTGTGAGGAGAAGTTGGAATGGAAAGATGTGGGCTCTGGCATATAGAGTTTCAGATAGATAAAAGGGACAAATGCTGGTTATCTATACACAGCCTGGTTACTCTAGTTAATGAAGATGTATACTTGAAAAGTACTGAGTAGATTTTAAATGTTCTCATCACAAAATTAAGCATACATGGCAATTAATAAGTTATTTAACCCTTCCATAGGTAGTACTGAAAACATTAAATAAATACCTTTTCTTTTGTCAATTAGAAAGAAAAGCTGGAAACCCTGATTCCTCTTTCATGAGTGGCTCTGAAGACCTATGAGTGTCCATCTCAATCCCAGGAGCAAGAACGCCAAAGCACAGGGTAAGATGGTGCTGAGAATTAAATGGAAAATATAATTTTAATAACATAGCAGACACTTAAAAATGAGTTATCCTTTGCTCCTTTATTTTCAAATAATAGCTTCTTAAAAATAGTGTTGCAGATGCGAATGTTTTCTAAGTAGCATCATTTATAATCTAGACAATTAGAGAGAAACATATATGGTGAGAGTTTATTCAGCACTAAATTGTGCTCAGAAAGCTTAACATGAATTCTCTGAACATCTCTATGAGAAAAGTAGTGTTCATCATACACTCAGTTTCCATATAAGTATTTTTAAGTACATTTTCTTTGGACATGATCAGAAAATATGGGACCAGAAGGAGATCCCAGCTTTGTTAGTCAGCTTTTAGTTTCTGAAATAAAATACTTGACACCCACAGCCCAAAGGAAGAGAGATTTAAACTAAATGTAGGGTCAGACACCTATAATCTTAGCACTTCAGGAGGCTGAGGCAGAAGGATTGCAAGTTCAAGTCTCACCAGGGCAACTTAGCAAGCAAATGTTTCGAAATGAAACAATATGTTCATGAAACAACTCAAAGTGACAGGCGTGCGTCCAATCCTTTGTCTCTTCAGTTATTAGAGCCCTCATAGTTCAGTTCCTTATAGGAATCTCCTAATCTGGTCCCCTGAAAAATTAAAATTAACCAATGCGCCACTTGTCCCAAATGTTACTGCCTACATTTTCATGGGAAAACTCACACACACACACACAAAATGATAGCAAATAAATACCATTTTTCACTTGTCTAATAAGGATTATCCACATATGGCCCTTCAACATGCAATTTCAAATCTATTTCAAATTTGTATTTGCCAAGGTAAAGAAAATAATTTTTTCACTTTTTTAAATCTTTACTTATTCCATACAGGGTCTTGTTATGCAGCTCAGACTTGTAGTGATCCTACTGTCTCAGCCTCCCCAGTGCTGGGATTACAGGCGTGAGCCACCATGCCCGGTTCCAGGGTCAGTGTGGCATGGTGTACCAGGGATTGAACTTGGATCCTTGTGCTTGCTAGGCAGACACTTAGACTGCTAAGCTGTCTCCCCAGCCCAAAAAATAATTTTAGTGAGAACAACAAAATTTATGATTAAAATCTCATTTCCTCTTCTCACTGATTTTTAATCAGAATGTACAGATTCAAGTCGAGTTACATGTTTATAATCTCAGACTACAAAAAAAAAAAAGAAATTTCCACTTAAAAATTAAGAAGAACTTCTAGAATACCAAAAGTTTAATGTAAGTCCCACCCTCCCCCAAACATAGACACTGTCATTTTAAAAACCTGTACACAGGATTCTGAGAAAGACGAGATATATATTGGGAGAGACAGCCTGTCATAGAAGTCAACCTCAAACGATATAACTCGGTAGGAGACAAATGGAGATTTGCCTGGAGAGAGAAGCAAAATATTGCCATGAATCACCTCCTTCACAGCAGTGCCGAAGCTTTTAATTTTCAGCGTTGCTGGTTTCCAGGTATGTGAGTTGACTAACAGGCAACAGGATTGAACTCTACGTGGCATTCTCAGTGGTGTGTAGCACTGCTTCTTCTGACTTCTCTCTTCTTCCGCCTCACTCCTCCCTTCTTCCCAAGTCCATACCTCATTTTCTTTCAAAGAAAACACTCATGCTACCCACTTAGCATGCACGTGTCACAAACGTATTCCAGACAAGTTAACGAATTAATACACATCTGAGGTTTCACGTAAATCACTTTGTCTCCTTCAACCACTGCCCCAGTCCTCAGTCTCTCAGAAACTGATCAGATTTCTGAGAAATGATTCATGATAAAACATACAGACCACTGCCAAAAATATTATCTTTCTTCCCATTCTTGCCATGTTGCTCAGTTTTTATTCTTCCAGGTTCTGTTATGTCCGTTGCTCTGTCCCCTGTCTGCTTGTGGTTGTTCAGGGTCGGCATCTCTTAAACTACTGAACATTCAGCTTTTCCAAGATCCATGCTTGAAAAAGAAATCTAGGGGCCAGGGAGATGGCTCAGTACAATAAGCACTTCCCTGGCAAGTGCAAGGGCCTTAATTCAATCCCAGTTCCACAAAAAGAATCTGGTTTTCTAACATAAAATACACTTATTTTTTTCTCCATCTTTTTAGTGCAATCATATGGATTTTGTGAACACCACATATACATAAAAATAACTGCAAATATGGTTACTTCATCAGCAATTAAAAAGGTAGTAAGAAGAGCTATTTTTAGCACAGCACGTTCCAGAAATTCGCCATATTCCAGAAACTTCAATAATACGTGTGCTGCGCACCTGCAAGCAGGCACAATGGCCAGGGATTCAATCCCCAGGGCATGCTGAGATGACAATTGAGACTGGGAATGGTGGTGCATACCTGTAATCCCAGCTCTCAGGAGGCTGTAAACAGGTGCATCACTGAGTCTGATTTAGTAGTGAGACCCTGAACACTCTATAGATCCTTCCCTATAAAATATAAAATAATAATAATAATACATGTGCTGCACAGTATGACACCTTTCTTTAAATTTATGCTATGAGAAAAGAAAATCTTATTTAAATCATATTATCAATATTAAGTCAGGAATGGCCACTGAAATAAAGATCCCAAAGTATCCGATAGCTGTCATTTCTTAATATCGATTATAAGGAGCTGGGGAGATGGTGCAGTAGAATAAGCACTTCCCTGGCAAGTGCAATGATCTGAGTTTAATCCCTGGTTCTGCAAAAAAAAAAAAAAAAAGAGCTTATAATTGATATATAAGCTCTAGGGGGAAAAAACATGCAAATAAAAGGGTACCTGTAAGAGTATAGTGAATTTTTTGGCTCTTGTCTGTGGCCCCTGGCTCACACCTCTGACCTACCTGGTCAGACTGCAGACCTTCCTCATTGCACAAGGGTCCTGCCCTTTAGCTAACTTGGGAGGCCAGGAAGAGAGCAGAAGCAGACAGGACCCTCTCTCTTTCCCCATGCAGTCCTTTAGCAATTGTGCCTCTACAGCAAGATCTTCATGAAGTCTTCAAAGAAGAGGGTTCAAGAAGGTTCTAGATAGCTGAATACCAGGGTTCCTGGATGGTGGCACATCTGGAGAGGGCAGAGGCACTCAGCACTCATTCTGCTACTCCTTGTTTCATTCAACCCTCTGTCTGTATCCTTTGTGATATCTGCTATCAAACAGGTAAATGTAAATGCACATGTTTCACTGATTTCTGTGAGGCTTTAGCAAATTCATCACACCTATGAAGGGGGTTGCAGGAACACCACCATATAGCTGGTCAACGAGAAGCACAGTGAGGTGATGTGGGCTTGCAGCTGTCATCTAGAGTTGGGGTAGGCAGCGGTGGAGACTGAGCCATCAGCATGATGAACTGATGCATCTCAGAAGAGAAAAGGATTGCAAGACATCGGCAAGGCCTACTGCAAAACTAACTTCCTGCTTGCTGTGGGGGAAGGAAATGCCATCTCTGTTGTCAAAAGTCTAGCATGGTGATCACAACACGAAAAAAGAAAAAAAATAAGACACTTTCCTCCTGATTTACAGAACATTTGTTCTTACCTTCCAACCCCATGCAACAAAAGCTTCTCTTCAGCCTGGACTTCCAATAACACCCCAAGCAACCTGCTGGCTCTGCAGTCATGCTTCCTGTCCAGCAGAGCTGGGTGCATCTAGGATATGCTTTCTCTGCAGATCTGATCAATTTCTACATCCTCTCCTACTTTCTTCCATGTGGGTGGTGTGGGTCAGTCCACAGAAACCAGGTTTTCCCATTTCCCTTGAGCCAGCATATTAGGTGCAACAGCTAGTATGTCCCCCATCTGCAAAAATGTCAGCTGTTGGCTCAGCGATGGAGCACCTGCCTAGCACACACAAATCCCTGCATGAAATGCTCGCTGGCATAAAAAAATGAATGAATGAATGAATAAATGAATGAATGAATGAATGAATGAATGAATGAATGAAATTGCACTAAATTGCCAGAAATTAGTAGCAGGCTGGGAGCTACTGAGAGGTCTTCCCCGGACCTGTTCTCTTCCTTTTGTCCCCAGGCATGGATCTGATCTTTCCCAGTCTAACACTTCCTTCTCTTCCCCTCACAGGACCTCACTTAGCTCAGGGCCTAGAGTTCTGAGTCTTTTTAATTTTCCTCAGCACTACTGAGATTGAGGCTCAAATGTAGGTGTGCTCATTAACATAGATAGAAGAAAAATTCCTTTCTTCCTAAAGCTCAAACCACTTTATTTTAAAACCAATATGCAGATTCTTAAGCAAATGTGCATTAAAACTAGACATTGGTGAGTAAATTGGTAAACTATATACATTGAAAGTACATGTTTCAAAAGCCCAATGTCGTTCCTCACTAAGGTTTTTTTTGTTTTGTTTTGTTCTATTGAATGTCAATCATGTGTCTTTATGTGCCTAAACACGCTCCCTAATATTATTTCCCAAGGAAGTAATTTAGAGTTAATTGCATGGCAAATGAATTTTGGTGTTGCATACTTAAGAAACCTCAAGCCATTTCTTCCTGGGATCAATAGATATTTGACATATACTAGCTGCATTTTGTAATCTAATTATAGGCTTATTTGACAGCTTTGGTATGTTGATTCAAGTCATTCTGATAAAGTATACTTATGTTGAATGCTTATTTTGTCAGAAAATCTGTACTTATTACACTGAGGACATGTTTCATAATGACATCCCTCATGTATAGAACTAGCAATCATTTATATTAGTAAGATATCAAACATTTTCTAGATAACTCAGTTCTGTCCTTGTGATAGAGACTATTTTTTGTATCATACAGAAAACCAGGAGAATCAATAATTCCAATTAAGTCTAAAGATTGAAAATAGTTCTGAGAAAGAAATAATAAATATTGCCTCATGGTTATAATTTGTCACTTCCAATTCTTCAGACTAGTCCTTGATTTTGTGTAACCAAATTCTATGTCCTATTTTTCATTTAAGTAAAATCTATTTGATTCAACTCATCTCTTCAACTTGAGATAATCATCTCATCCCAGACAAAACATTACCCATAGTGCCTTTCATGTGTATTTGTTCTATAGAATCCAAAGTTTTGCAGTATACTATACTTATAATTTATGATGTGATTATATCAACCTAGATATAGAATAATGAAAACAAAGTTAAAGATCCCAGGGTGGGCCTTGGCAGGCCCTGGAACCCAGCATGGTGGCACATGTCTGTAATCACAGCACTCCAGAGATTGAGACAGGAGAACTGTAGCAAGTTCGAGATCAGTCTGGGATCTACAAAAGTGAGCACAAGTCCAGCAAAAGCTGCACAGTGAGACTCTATCTCAAAAGAGAGAGAGAGAGAGAGAGAGAGAGAGAGAGAGAGAGAGAGAGAGAGAGAAGGAAGGAAAGGAAAGGAAAGGAAAGGAAAGGAAAGGAAAGGAAAGGAAAGGAAAGGAAAGGAAAGGAAAGGAAAGGAAAACAAAGTTAAGATAATGTGTCTTAAATTATCAAGCTAGGTGGGGGCCAGGGAGATGGCTCAGTAGAATAAGCACTCTCCTGGCAAGCACAAGGGCCTGAGTTCAATCCTCATTTCTGCCAAGAAACAAACAAACAAAGCAAAAAAAAAAAAAAATTATCAAGCTAGGGCCAGCTAAATAGCTCAGCAGATTAAAGCACCTGCAAACAGGCACAAGGGCCAGGAGTTTGATCCCCAGGTCTGCTGTGCCTGCCCCGCCCCTGGGACACCCTGAGACTAGGCATGGTAGTGTGTGCTTATAATCCCAACTCTTGAAAGGCTCTAAACAGGCAGATCACTATAAGTCCAATCTAGTAGTAAGACCCTGAACACCCTGTATGTCCTTCCCAAAAGTATAAAAAAAAAAAAAAAAGCTGTCAAGCTAACATGTGTTAGAGTGCTAATATGTATTAGAATAGATATAGAAGCAAAACCTTGTCCTCAATGTAAATATTCTTGACAGTGTACTTGATCTGACTCGGTCCTCAAGAAAAATCAATAAGACAATGGAGGACCAGTAGCCCACATGGTCATTCTAGAGTTGTAGACACCTCCATGTGCTCCCTTCCTTGAACATTCTTTGAAAATTGTCTTTTCAATGTTCTGAATCAAATCTTAAAGGTATTCATCAAAACTGGTCGTTGATAAATCTTATTTCACAATAACAAGCATCCGGAAAATGCTTTGTGAAATGATTCATTCACCAAATTTCATCATTGGTGAGAGCAGTGAGGATAGCTACTATCTATCAAGTGTTATATTCTTAGAGTCCCATTAAGCACCAGGTGTGTCTCCAAGAAGTCGAGGTTCAGCTATGACACGAAGAGAACTCAATGGTAACTCACTTTGCATCACCTCTGCCCAGGATGACTACCATGAGGCTGAGGATGGCAAATAAAACCTTAGCGCTGTTACCTTGAAGGCAGTGTCTGACTTTCAAGGGCCAGCACCAGCACTCAAGCCCAAGCAGACCACACATATAGTTACACTCTCTCTGTCTTCACTGCTGCTCATCTGCGGCTTCAACTTCGCGCCACCGACACCAGGCGTATCTGTCTCGCGCACGCGCCAGGGTGACTGGCACAGCAGCATTTCTGTCTAAGGGACCAGATTCCAGCGTCGTCCTGTTCAGATCAGTTTTGCACACCACAGTCAGATTCATTTTAAAACATCATTTTCATTACTTTGTTTATCCTCCAGTGCTCAGCGTTCTCTGCTCCACATAATCAGGTATATACTGCTCGGTCAAATACACCAAGTTCTGTGCATTGCGTTACAGTTTTTCTTTTACTCTCTCTCTCTCTCTCTCTCTCTCTCT
>PVKA01004008.1:73987-103685 GCA_004027165.1 Ctenomys sociabilis | reverse complement strand
ACCACCACCACCACGACCACCACCACCACCACCACCACCATCGCCACCACCCCCTCCTCAAAAAGAAATAGGTTATCTGGAGATGAATTAGAGGAACCTCCTTCACAAATCAGTGACATCATTCTAGCCATTTCTGAGGCAGGTAAACAGAGCTGCCGAGGGGCTAAGTGATGCCCACCACACAAACCATGTTAGAACAAAAAGAGGAGCCAGAAGTCCTGCTCTGGTGGACACAGATCCTGGTTGTCCTCTGTGCTTTGCAGAGGGGGCCCAGAGCCCTGCCAGCTGGACCTACTGAAGAGGAAGCCGGCCCTGGGCATAGCAGCCTGGGGAATAGACCACACCTGCCTAGCCTTTGCCCAGGCAAGAGGTCTGAGCACATTTGATTAAAAGGAGATGATCCAACAGTGAATATTCCTCACGAAGAGCCAGACAAGGTACCATGGCTGGCTCCTTCTCTGCCTGGCTGAGTCAGCAGGGAATCAGCCAAGGTGTGGAAAACCTCATGTGCTATGGTTTCCGTGTGTTGATACTTCTTAAAATATGGGGCCAGAAAACCTGAGTACCAGTTGAACACCGATAGATAAGGCACCCTCCTGGTCTCTGGTCCCTGAGTGCTGGGAGCCCAAAATTGTCAGGGGGCAAGTGGATGAACATCCCAGGGGATGGGAGGTAGGAAGGGGTCCAAGTGAAGCTATCTCATCTGGCTTCTCTGTGAGATGAGTCAAACCTCCGGAGTACACTCCTTGGGGCTGAGAGGAGGTTGGGATTTTCCAAGTACAGGGTGTGTAGCAAAGAGTGTGTTCCATTTGGATTGATTTGTTTGTTTATTTGCCAAGGCCAGTGCTCTACCCCTGAGCTACATCCAAAGCCCTAGACTTGGATTTTAATCTCTGTATGACAGTTATAACTCATTGGATGTGATTGCCTGGGAAAGAGGCTGCCCCTTCTGATCCTATGACTTCATTTATCAGACAAGGCACTGATACCTCCTGTATGAATCTTTAGAGATAAGCACCAGCCCCAAGGGCTAGATGAACGAGCAAGTGTTCATAGGCTGTGAAGCCCGAGAAAAACTTGCAGCATTACTATTTTTGGTAAGGTTGTTACCAACTGCACAGGATCTTGTTTGTGTTCCACTGCTAGGTGCGACTGAGAGCAGCACTGTCATTGGATGGTAAGAGAAAAGGGCTGGTTCTATGGGTCCCTACATATAATAAATACTCCCAAACAGAATCATGCAGCCATATCTCTGAGTATTTGATTCCTTGACTCTTTAGCTACTTGCTCAGTTGCCTAAACAAGCTGAAAGAAGACATAATTGTGTTTGCAATCGCTCCTACAAGAGAAGATAGCCACAGGCCCTGAGCTCAGCCTAGGAAGTCAGGAGTTTGGTTATTGTGAGGACATTAAAGCACATATCACCTCCAGCAACCTGAAGGCACAAAGGAGTTTCACTCCTAAAGAGGCCAATTTGGAAACAATTGCCTTATACATTTAAGTACCTGGAAGGGGAGGGAAGTCCCTGTTGGAGGCTGGTTTTATGCTTGATCTCAAGGGGAAAAGATGGGAGCTTGACACTCAGGACAACCAGAGGCCCAGGCTAGAGCAGTGGATTACAGATGAATAGAGAGGGCTACTCTGGGCTTCTTCTCTAGCACTTGCCAAACTGGTGAGGGTATTTGGAGGAAGCAGGCAAGAGCCTGACCTCAAGGGAGACCAGGCACCATTGTTGTCTTGGTACAAAAACAGGTTTTCCTGGCTGTGGAAAGAGAGGATCCAGCTTTGTATACACCAGGAAGTGCAGCAGCCTCTGAGCCCAGGAAATTCCTCCTCAACTTCTCAGGTGCTGGATCCCTCTCTGAAGCCTCCTCAAGGCCAGGTAGGTATTGAAGAATGGGGGAGAGAAGTGTGAGGATCTTGCCTGGGATGAAGATTTCCAAGTGTAGTGAATTCTCAGCATATCATGTTGTTTTACATATACTTAGAACTTAGGTTAAGCTTCTCATACCTAAAGCAAGGCTCAGTCCCTCTAGACAGGTTCCAGCTCCCCAAGATGGCTGATCTATAAATCTACAAATCTACAGATTTACAGTCCTGTGGGGCAGCCGGCTGTAGCCCCTGTACCACCCGACCTGTGTGTGGATGGGCATTAAAACAAGAGAACCACATATGGAGAATTTAGACTTTTATCAGTTCTATTAGCATCAGAAGGCTTTAAAGAAAGCTAAGTCTTCTTAAAAACTCATCTCTATGTGAAAATCCCCTGGGCCTTGATCTTAAACTCTGCCCCTCACTCATCTCCTCTTAGTAAGGAAGAAGCATTCAACTGTACCTGGCTGGAATTTAATCACATGTTTTTTTAATTCTATTTACTATGTGATTTTTTTCTTTAATTAAAATAATTTAACATAGAAAGTGATTGTGGTTTTTCTATTTGTGATGAAAACATAAAAGATTCTTTATATTTTTGGCATTTGTGTGTGCGTGTGTGTACAGTGCTAGGGACTGAACACAGGGCCTTATGCATACAAGGCAAGAGCTCTACCGCTTGGTTACATTCCCAGCCCAGTTCTGGACATTTTTAACGGATATTTTCAAACATGCATGGAAAGTAGGAGGGTGTGAAAAACCATGCTCTCTAGCTTCCCTCAGCGTTGGTACGTGACCAGACTTGTTTCTCTGCATCCCAATACTGAAGCAACTTCCAGCTGTCACAGCTCCAACCAACTACATTTCTGGATGCTAAGAGCTTCTCTGTCATGGTTCAGGAAGAGGTACGGAGAGTCAATCATAGTTCTGGGGAGGCCCTGGCTAAAACAGACTCCTGAAGGTAGCCTGGAGCAGTGGGCTGTGGATGCTGGCCCAGGAAGTGCACTGGAGACCCGCATCCAGGGGCAGGGGGGCACCTGCCCCAGTCTTGGCGCCAGCGTCAGCATTGACATCACGTCTGTACCCTTTCAGATTAGGGGCTTCACAAAGGCTCCAGTGAAAGTCTCCAGGGCTCCCTTGTGGTAATCTGGAGGTTGCTTGGGACATATTAGATGAAGAAGTGGATGTACTAGCTGGTTGTCTTTCTAATGAAGTTGGGGGAAGCAGGCTGTTTCCAATGATGCCTGTGATGTGTCCACACAGGTGGGTCATGGGATGCTGTAGATACTTGGTTTAGTCAAAGATAATTCTGTATCTATCTGTGAGGTGTTTCAGGATGACATAAACACTTGAATTGGTAGAATACATAAAGCAGATTGCCCACCACTGTGTGGTTGGCTTTATCTAATCCACTGGGATAAAAGACTTAATAAAGAGGAAAGAAGTATCTCTTTCTCTCTTGACTATCTTCAATGAGGAACATCAGTTTTTCTATCTTCTGAGCTGAGCTTTACATTAGCTTTCCTGGGTCTGGACTTCTGAGTGTCCACATCACACAAGCCTGCTTCTTGTAAGATATACATAGACGCAGGCACACATGTGCATACACACCTAGATACATCCTATTGGTTCTGTCTCTTTGTAGCATTCTGACCTTCCCCCCTATCATTTGCATTACCTGTCCTTCCTGTATCATGGAAGAAAAAAGACCTGCAAATGTCACTGAAATTACTGATGAGTAGAAAGAGATATGACCTAGCCTGGATTATGCTCAGTGGGCTAATGTAATCATTTGAGTCCATGCAGCAGGCAGTAAAGGGAGGAAGAAAGATTTGAAGAGTGAGGACTTAAAATTCTGCTACTTCTTTGAAGGCCAAATGGCCAGAAGAGAAGAAATGGGGTGGCCACAGTGAACCAGCTGACACCAGCTAAGAAAGAAGGCCTTAGTAACTAGAAGATAACTAATTGAACCAACAATTTATTTGGATTCTTCCCCAGGACCTGCAGACTACAGCCTAGTCTGGTTCAAACCTTGACTTTATTTGTGTGAGACCCAGATCAGAGGACCCACTGGACTTCTAACCTCTAAATGAGGGCAATTCATCTCAGGTCACAAAGTTTGAAGTTGTTTGCCAGTTAGCAACCGTGTCAGAGGACTGTGAGACCCAGTGAGAGGTCAAATTAATGAGGAGTGGAGTTGAGGTCAGGATCTGTCTGGAGCTTTTCAGGCATTTCTAAGACCCTATGTGTACCTAGCAAGGTTGTGGGAGGGAAGCATCCCTCTCACAGATACACCCACACTTTCACAAAAGCAGCTTCTAAGAAGCCAACTCTTCTTACCTTATCCTCCATCTCAGAGTAGATGATCCCTGGAAATGGACACCCAGTATTTCTTGAGGTCAATGTCATGATTCATTTTAAAACCACTGTCTGCTGTCCTGGATGCCCCTCAGAAAGCAGAGTTCACAGAATCCAAAGGAATGTGAAATCCAGAGGCAGCTGGGTCTAGAGAAAAGACGGCCTTGGCTCTGGCCTGGCTACACGAACCCAACTCATCCTGTTGCTGCTGTGGCTGGACATAGCTGTCAAAGGTGATTGACTAGAGGGCTGACAGGCCCATATTTATGTTTTGGGAAGCCTCTGGCTGTGTGTGCAGGAAGAACCTGTTGGTGGAGGTTAAGGTAAGGAGGGAGGGGAATGATAGGAGGCTACTATAAGAGTCCCAAGGAAGATAGGCCATGGGTCCAAACCAGCAGTTCTCAGACAACAGTGAGTACTGGGGAACTTGTGAATGATGCAAATTCTAGGCCTTCACCTGTACAGACTGAACTAGAATCTCTAGGACTGGGCCAAGGAATCTTCCTGTTAAAACACTGCAGGTTCTTCTAACATGAGTTACACCAGGAAAAAGGATGGTGGGCACCTGGTGCTGCAGCAAAGCAGTGCTAAGAGCTAAGGAAGCCACCTGCAGATACCTGGGTGGGTGCATAAGGGGGCATCACAGAACAGGGGTGAAGCAGGCGAGCATGAGCCAGAAGAGAAGCTGGGCGGGGTAGGAGTATAAATCACTGTCAAGCACTCGGGGCATCTGCCTATGGGTGTTCATGCCTATTATCTTCCCAAGCACCACTTTGTAACATTTGACTGCATTAAACTCACAACCAGGCAAATGAAATTTATTTAGAAGGCACAGATATTTCACACCTAGGTTAGCCGATGTTGCTCTAAATTTACCAACAGCTCATTTTTTGTTGTTGGTTGGGTTGTAAATCTTTGACAGAAGCAAGGAAGTGAAACACTCCAGGCTGTAAACTTTATCTTATTGGCAAAATGTCTATTACGCAGCTAAAAACATCTAGTTAATAGGCATTGCCCTCCATCAACTGGTAATACCAGAGTCTTGGATGGTGATAGTAATGACATTATGCATCTTTCATTACCCAGGAGTTTTTTGTATAATGCATCCTAGGATGTGCTTTTCTCCTGGCCTCCCAGATTCTAAGCTGGACGGGTACACCGTTCTGACAGTATCCTACCACGGAAATCACTGGGGGTCTGCCTCTGATTTTCCTTCAGAGGATTCTGCCGGTATTTTAGGAACCTCACTCTTCATTGTAAGGGGAACATATGGTTTGAAGAAATGAAAAAAAATCAAAGAAATCTAAGTATGATGGACAAGTTTCTGATTAGGCCAGCTGATCCCAACTGGATCACTCATCAAACATCTACTGGGTGTACCTGCTAACCTACGCTCTGAGTGAGGGACTGAAGATACACAGCTTTGTTCCTCTGAGTAAGTGCTGATGTCTTAAAGCTGCAGCAGCATTTCTGGAACAAGCAAACCACCTCCCCAGGGAACCCAGTTAGAGCAGACAGCACTCATGACAATGCATGATCAGGGACATTTGTTTTAAATTACTCCCGTCTTTTTTTCCCTGAAGATTTGATGACAAGTCAAGTCTGTCACTTTAAGAAACTGCTGCTTATTATCCTAAATCCTGTAGAGATTTTGGATCAGGTATAGGAAATTTTCACAAGAACCCAAATTTCACGTCGATTTGTGATGGATTAGCATACTGAAATTG
Source organism: Ctenomys sociabilis (assembly GCA_004027165.1). NCBI lineage: Eukaryota > Metazoa > Chordata > Mammalia > Rodentia > Ctenomyidae > Ctenomys > Ctenomys sociabilis. The sequence goes on along the minus strand of PVKA01004008.1, from coordinate 97,728 downwards.
GCTTAAAGTGCCCTTAATGGATGCATTACTGCAGGAGGGATCCGCCTAACCAGACTATTTCTAAATTTATGAAATTGAAATGCACTTCAGGTTACTGAGCAGTCTAAATTTGTCAAAGTCATACAGTAGGAGGCAGGTCTTTGCCAATGGTAGAAGTGGGAGACATCTGAAGCCAGGACTGCCAAACTGAATTGAGAGTCTACACAATGACCCCTGGGACCCCTCTGTCCCCAGGTGTTACCCTTCCTATGGAAGAGCAGACCGGGCACTGTGAGCCTTAGTTAGTGTTTACTGTGCCCCAGCAAGCATGAGACTCAGTGCCTTAGGAGGTGAGTGTGTCCTCTCCGCTGCCCCACTGCACACTGCCCACCATTAACTATGACTTCATTGGCACTAAGAACAGCAGTGCTGCAGGAATGGCCTTTGCTTTTGGCTGGATGCATCTGAGCCTCTGTCTCCTGGCCTGAGAAGTGACCTGAGAAAGCTGCCATGGTGGCCTAGTGTTGGAAGAGGGGAAGGCACTTCACAGATGGCCCAGCAAGGTCCCTTTCCTGGGGAGGGGACTGGACCTTAGTCCTCTCCCTGGTTCCAAATTCAGTCCAGCATGTGACACAGAGCAGATGTTCAGAGAGTGTCTGCTGAACGGCCGAGTGAGCGATGGTGTTGGGAAGATCATGGTGGGCCCTCAGTCTTGTACTTTCCCCACATCCTTGAACCTCTTATAAAATCTTTTTTTAAAAAATGTATTTAGTACAGGATCTACAGGGTCTCACTACACAGATCGGATTTGTAGTGATCCTCCTGTTTTCAGCCTCCTAAGCACTGGGATTACAGGCGCGCACCACCACGCTCAGTCTCAATCACCCTCTCAGCGCGCCCCCCAGGGGCGGGACCAGCACGGCACTCTGGGGATCCAACCTGGCCGCTGCGCTCTGCCTAAGCAAGTGCTTTAGTCTCCTGAGCTATCTGGCTACTCCTCTTCTAAAATCTTTATTCAAGTTATTCTCTATTCACTCTAATTGATTTAATTGATTAATTTAATTGATTAATAAACATGTGACTGTCATGTGCAAAACTACTTCAGTAATGATAATGTCTAATAATAAATAATATTTGGAGCTCTTATTTTGGACCCAAAATTAAGCTTAGTATTTTTCAAATATTAATTTATTTCTACATCACCCCACTGAGGTAATATGTCAGTCAGCTACTGCCATAAAAATCTTGTGTAACACAATGAGTGACTTCTGATGATAAGTCTTCTCCTACTCTTGTTTCTGTGTGTGTGTGGGGGTCAGCTGAGGTGGCTCGGAGTCCAGCTGTAAGTGGGGTGTTCATTCAGGAATTTTGTTGGTAGGGCAGCTGCTACTCAGGATGTATTTTTCTCATAACGGGCCACCCAATCCCAGGAGAGCAAGGCCTTGCAAGAGCATTTCAAGCCTCTCATCCAGTTATATTCCCTGATGTCACACTGTCTAAAAGCGAGTCAGAAGTCAAGGAATAGAGAAGAGCGATTTGCATACTACGAGGCTGTGACAAGGATACTGATGTGTAACATTGCTGCTATGGGTTGAGTGTGCCCCCTAAGGGTTCATGTGTCAAAATTTAATTTCCATTGTAAAGTATGAAGAGGGTGAAAATTTAATTCAACTATAGTGTGCAGAGGCAGAGCCTCTGGGAAGTGATTAGAATTAGAGGGCTCTTGGTTGAATAATTACAGCTTTGGACAAAGAAGGAAGAAAAGCAAAAAAACACATATAGGTGTTCTTGGCCTCTTGTCATGTGATGCCACCCTGCCACTCTGCCAGCAGGAAGGCCATCACCAGAGGGGGGTACTTGAGCCTTCAGGGCTGTTGAGCTTCATGAGACTCTTTTCTTTAAAAGGTATTTTGTTATAGTTAGTGCATAACAGACCAATAAAACTACCAGGGGAGAAGGAAGAGCTGAGATAAATGTACCACCTGCAGGTGCTACTGTAAGGTTGAAAGGGGCACAGAAATTACTTACCCAAGGTTGTTCAGCTCGTAGGTGACAGAAGTAGGCTTTGCACCTATGCAGCATAACTTCACAGCGAAAGAGGCCTAAGTGCCTCAGTGTGCACATCTGGGGAGGAGATGCTTCTTCTCTTAAATATCTGCATTTTTCTTTTCACTCATGAGATGCCAATGTGTCATCACTGATGCCAGCATCAGTCTCTCTCATGGTTACACATCCATCCACTCATTTATACATGCCCAGTATTGCTGTGTTCTTCCAGCTATCCAGAATAATAGGCAGCTCTTGGATAATTTTTGAAAGCAATGTTCAGGGGGAAAAAATTCACCCTCCAGTTAACCTTAAGCACATGTCTAAATACCCTTGGAAAGTCCCTGGTGGTACTCATATCAAAGCTGCACTGTAATTTTTACTTAAAAACAATTTGCTCCATGTCAACGGTGATTTCTGACACCTGAATTTGAAAGTCATCCGGGTAGGCCCAGCGCCATCTCCATAATAAGGTGTGTGTTACTTGGAGGGAAAAGAGGAAAGACCGCTGTAAGTGTGGCCAGGAATAATGTTCCACACACGCTTACAGGAGGGGATTTCCTTCTTGCTGTTTCCATAGAACCTTCCCTGTGTTTGCTTAAACTCATTGTACACTCTGGTCTGACAGCTGCCTGGCCCACGGCCTTCCCTGCAGACGCCTGCACAACTCACCCTCTTTAACAGCAACCTGCACTGTGTCCTCTGATGCAATTACTCGAGTATATAAACCTCACTGAAAGGCTGGCTTTTCTTGGGAGCTAATAAATAAGCCCAAAGCCACAACGTGTGTAAGGCCTTGAAAAATGGCATCATCATCTATTGGGAATTGTGAACCCTGCAGAAAGCAGCTCATTGTATTTTCAGAAAAAAAAGATTTTTTTGTTTAAAAATATAATAAAGAATGAAAATCACCAAGTGGAGTCTATATGGAAAAAGCAACCTAGTCTGAGATTCTAGGGCTGGTCTTGTTGCTCCATTAATCTTTCCTTGCAGATTTTATGTAAGAGGCATTATTTGCAGGAAAACAAGACAGGGTTTTAAAGAACTCCCCTCTCATCCTGGGTTCCCATCTGCAGTTATAATCCTCTGATTGTGACCCCTGAATCAGTTGCCATGGATGCTGAGCAGAAGTTTATGACCTCGGAGTGGTAATAGCTTCTGGGGGTGAGATGAAGCCTTAAGCAATAAAGAACAAAAAGAGGGGGGGGGGGAGGCTCTGCTAGGACTCATCTTTCACCCATGTGCTGGCACTACAGTTTAGGAACTTTTCTGGTTGCTTTGAGAAACGGTACTGGATGCTGGCCACAGAGAACACCGGCAGGTCAAAGACTGCGGATTCTTTTTTTGTCCCTTGGACCTCATTTCCTAAGAGACTGGGTTTGGTGTTCCAGTCGCCCTCCTGAGAGTCTCGCGGAGTTTCAGTTGTTTTTGCTTTTTTTTCATTAACTGATACTGGGGTGGGGGGGGGTAGGTGGGGGTTGATTACTGGAGTCCGTTCCTTGACCTGGGGCTGTCCAAGGGGTTCCCTGGAGCAGCTGCCTTCGGGCTATTGCGGCAGGCAGCGGAGCGCTTGGTTGGCAGGTTCGCTAGCTAGCTAGCTAGCTTGCTTGAAGTCCCGCAGAACCTTACCTTCCTGAAGAAGCAAACACCCCGGGCAGAGGAACCAGGCCGGCCTTCGCAGGATGCAAAAATACAACAGAGGGTGCCGAGCCCACCAGCACCATGGCCTAGAATATCAACGTATGGGCTGGCTCCAGACCGCCAAGTTTCTTAAAAAATGGCCTTGGCAGGGGGTTGCTGCCAGACATTCGGGGTTTCGGTTTGCTCCTTTGGAATCAACGCATCACACAAACAATGTTTACTTGGAAGAGGAGGGGGCGGAGACCAAACCCACCGCTTGGCGCACACGCCTTGATCTCACATTCCAGACTAGAGCTGATGTATGTCAACGCGACATGGGGCGGGGGGAGGGTTCTGCTGGGAGGTTTCATTCGCCATCTGCACGTCACTCCCAAACTTTTCCTCCCTGCACTCAGGGAGTCAGGTTGATGCGCCCTGAATGCGGGGCTCAAGGCGCGGGGCTGGGCGCGCTCCCGCGGAGCCCGAGCTGCGGAGGCTTCCGGGCTGGGCTCGGGCTTTCCAGGTACAAGTTGGGTGCCAGGTACTGGGTTGGGAGCGGCGATGAGCGGCTGGTGGAAGCCTGGCTTCGGGCTCCAATACTCCTCTGCGGGTTTCGGTCGGGTAGCGCCAGCGGCGGCCTGGGTTGGGCTATAGGAGTCCGGGCGGCGGAGGCTGCGCAGCCTCATTCCCAGCTGCGCTCCCGGCGCGGAGGCGGCGGCGGCCCGGGCAGACAATGAACTTACGAGCACGCCGAGCCTAGGCAGGTTTGGGCCCCGTGCCCTTGGGTCCGGCCTCTCCAAGGCTTCCAGGACCGCCAGTAGGGAGGCGCCCCTTCCGACTGGCTTTCCTGGTCGCGCTCCAAGCACCTAGCGCTTTGGGAGACCCTGCAGCAAAGGTTTCCGGGCGACTTCGTTGGGTCTCACACGCCCCCTCCCTAGCTTGAGAGAATGTGGCCAGCGCTCGGGGACTGGGCGCTGGGCGGCGCGGTGGTGGCGCTGTGGACAGCTGGAGGCCGGCGGTCCCGCAGAACCACCCCGGTAGTAGGAATCCCAGTGTCCCTGTGCCGCGCAGCTCCGGGAGCTGCAGACAGAAGACCGACGGACAGGCAGCATAGAGCTTTTACGGTGTGAGCGCACCGTGGGTAGAGTGGTGGAAAGGGATTCCCCCCAGCGGTGCGCTGCGCACCCTACCCAGGTACACTTCGGGGAAGTTTCCAGCAGCGGCCCGGGGCAGGTAGGTGGGCATTTGCCTCTGTCTCGCGGGGCTCTGGCTGCGACCCGCAGCTCTAGCCCCGCGGCCGTTCCACGCGGCAAAGCTGGGAGCTGGATGGGTCTCAGGCCCTGATGCCCGGTGACCCGTTGCCGGGATAGTGAGGTCGGCCCTAGGAGGAGAGCCGGGCGCAGCTGAGCCCCCCGCGGCCAGAACTTTTGCTCCCCGCCTTTTGCTCCCCGCCCTCGGCCCCTCCCTGAGCCCGCGGAGCCTCGGGAGGCGGCGTGACTCGGGAGTTGCCTGCGCTTCTCCGCGGCGTCCCCGGGCCAGTCTGGGCGCGGCGAGGCGAGCGAGGCAGGTCTGAACCGCGCTGTGGGGCTGCAGCGGGGAGACAGGGCTGCGGGCGGTCGCTGGGCTGGAGGGAGCCGACAAGGCAGCTACTCCGGCGGGGCTTGGGTGGGGGCAGCGGAGGGGGACACAGTTGGTCGCGGTGGAGTGCGATCTGTTGTGCTGTGTGCGGGTGGAGACTACGTGGTGGCTGTGGGAGGCTAGTGGCAGTCGTGGTGTCATTAGCACGGTGGAGCTCTCTCGGGTCGCTCATGGAGGCGCGGGGGAGAAGGGAACCTCGGGGGGAATGAATGAAGAGCTGTGGAAGCGCCTTCCGACTCGGGCTAGGGGATTGGACGCCCTGCTGGCGCGCGTGTGTGCGTGTTTAGGGGTCTTAGCCTCCAGGGTCCTGGGTCCCCCTGATTGTTTTTTGGCGTCCCGCATGCCCACGTTGCTCTCAGGTCTTCTGGTCCCCGGCTTTCGGCGCAGCTGGAGCGGCGGGTATGGACGCCACCCAAGACTGGGGCTCGGTTGCCGGCTGCTGGCAGAGGCTGGAGAAAGGTTCTCGCGAAGGAGGCTGTGAGGCAGGGGCCTGGACCAGCACGCGGTGCCCCCGCCCCTCTTATATCAATTGCGGTTCCTTAAAAGTGTGGAATGACTTGCTGAATTGGGGTAGCTACCCAAAAAGGCGTTGTAGGACATCTGCACTCCCAGAGGTTGCCCAGAATGAAACCCAACCTAGATATTTGCCCAAAGTTTCTCTTGGATCATCCTGCACTGTCCTCTCTTCAGAGCTTTTCTACCACCCCCATCTGAAATGTTGCAAAATCAGAATCCCTTCCTTTGAGAACATGATATTTATTGATTTTGCAAATGGTGCACTGAATCAGAATCTCTTGATTGATATGTAAATATACACACACCATACATAATTTTGCTCGAATAGCGTGGGAATAAAATTATCTTTTAATTGGTTTATGACAAATGAATTTTTCTCCACCAAAGCTGGTGAAGGACCAGGAGGAGGTTTATTCCTTTGCCTCTTCCTGGGAGGGGAACTGAACCAGGAGATGAAGTGGCTTGTGATGGCCTCTCTGCTTGGGCTTTAGTGAGCAGGACATGGAGCTGCTGGATCAGCTTGTTCTTCTTATCTAGCTCCCCAGGAAGCCCCCTTTAGGGCTGATGAAAACGATGGAATACAAAAGTGTTATGTGTCTTAACCCCTGTGAACGTGCATGGCAGGAGTGAGGAGACTCCTGTGGCATCAAGTCTTCAGGATGTCATGTGGGTCTGGGAAGGCTGCTCTGCTTTGCCTTTCATTGGTAACTAGAACATAGGATCCCAGGACCTCTGCCCTGACCAAGGACTTCGCGTCATGACTGTGGCTGCTGTGAGGGCTGCAGCTTCCTTCCACACCTTGTCCCTCTCCTGTCACTGCTTCCCTTGGCCAGCAAAGGTGAGGTGTCAAAAAGACACTTGAGGGGTCCCGGAGGTGGCTCAGTAGAATAAGCACTTGCCTGACAAGTGCAAGGGCCTGAGTTCAACCCCAGGTTCAGAAAAAAAAAAAAAAAAAAAAAAAAAAGACACTTGATTTTTCCTATGCTGGAAGGAACAGCTAAATAATCCCAGGCCAACTAGAGAAGGCTGGGAAGTTTGAACTTGTATGACCAGAAGCTGTAGACTAGTGCTGGGCTGGGAAGTGCCCTGCTAGTCCAGGGAGCTGGGGAGAGCAGGAGGTTTTAGGGGGACAACTGGAAAGGGGAGCAGCCTCCTGTCAGCTTTATCCAGTTAGGAATAAGCTGAATTGACTGATTTGGTTAATTTCCAAAACAATTCCCAAGCCTGGGTACTGAAATGTGGCCCAGATTGGAAAACTGGGGTAAAAGTGTGATGTGCATGTCCCACCAGAGTCAGAAGCATGATATTTGGCCCTGCATTTATATATGGAAGAGATATCATTGGCAACATGTGATGTGCTCAGGATCACCTGCTGAATGGGTGATCCTGAACTGGTGGCTGCCTAGCAGGCCTGTGGCTTAGTGGAGCTGAAAGTGAGGCCTGTTCGAGGTGCCTTCCAAAGCCCGTGTCATGCATTATATACTTAATCAACAAACCTCACTGTAAGCACAGTGATGCCCTACATAAAAATTCTCAAACAGTTTTATTTTAATAAATAGATCCCATGACTGAGCTGACAGAAATGCCAGTGTCAGACCCATGACCCCTAAGATATGGTTAGACCTATGGAGGAGCGATATAAGGTGTTGATCAATGAGGCTCGCTTTCCAGATGTGTACACTGAGGCTCAGAGCAGTGGAGTGACTTGTGGAAAGTGACATGGCTGGTAAGTGGAAAGTTAGCTGGGGCTCATAGGCTGGCTCCTTCATCACCACTGTGCTGGGCTGGAATCTCCTACAAACTCCTAGATGAATGGACACTCTCTGCAGCTGGAGGCCCACATGTTTTCTATCTACAAGTCCTGGTCCCATGTCCCTCCCTGTGGCCTCAGCAGACCAAGGATTTAGTAAAAGGCGAAAGATTTATATGATCTGAAGAGAAACCAGAGTATAGACCAAGGATTTAGGAGATGCTGTTTGAAGTCCATTTGCATGAGAGGGGAGTTGTCATCAATTCTGAGAGGAGGAACTATTTTTAAAAGTTGAGGCTGGCTTGGGAGTGTCACTCTGTCCAGCAATCAGAGGATGTGTGTGATTTAGAAGTGACTCAGTCACTGGTGAGAATAATGCAAAGTATCTCCACTTTTGTCTATAAATTGGTAAGCTTGGGTTTGATTTTAAATTGCTTCAAAGGGTAACTTTATTCCTGGGCTGTGAATAAAAAGATCTTATTTGCTCTTAGCAGGCTAAGCATTAGGGCACTGGCTATTCCAACTTGCACGGTGTATTTCTTTATTGATCCCAAGTATTAGGATCTAATTTCTTTACTGAGCTGACTTCTCCCTTAAAATAAAGCACCAGGACAAAATGATAGATGTGTAGATCTGTGTCTCTGCAGTGTGAGATGCTATTTACTGCTTAGTGCCCCTGGGTTAAATATCCAGAGAGAAAAAAAAAGGTTTTGTGCTAACTTGGCTGATACAGACTTTCAATATGAAAGCTGAGGGGGGCAGTTGCTCATTATAGCCAAGCTTACAAGATCACAGGCTGCCCCATGTTAGGCAGGACCCACAGGTGCACTCCTGCACCTCCTTCCGAAGTTTGGGAGGCTGCTGGAGATCACACTCTGAGATTTTGGCTGTCCAGATGTGCAGAGGAAGGAGCAAGGGCTGACAGTGGAGGAAGGGGAGGATGGGGGGTGGGGTGTGTTGGGAAAAGACTCATAATCAGGGCTCCAGAAGGAGAAAGCAGGCGTGAATCAGCAAGTGGTTAAATTGGAGTAGGCGGCAAGTGGGAAGCTGTTTCTCATCTTTGCAGAGTTCGCAGAGATGTGGAAAGAAGGGGAGCCACACCTCTGTCATCTACAGCAGCAGTCTGCAGCATTCATGTGTTCTGCCAGGTCAAACCCTGGCCAGGTGCATAGGGGCAGAGAGTCAGTGCTCAGCACAGTGGCCCAGCACTCGGATTAGTGGATGAGGCAGAACTTGTGCAAGTCACAATTACATAATGCTGCTGGAAAGAGGCTTGCAGGGGCCTCAGAAAAGTGCAGCGGGAGTCTAATTAGCAACCTGAAGATTAGAGTACTCTGGGACTGCTTCACCTTCTCCTCCCTTGCCAGTGTCTCAAAAGAGTTAAACCCTGGCCGGTGTTTGGACAGCGCCTAGTACACAGCAAGCACTCGCAAAACACCCACTCTTTTGGAGCTCAAATGCAGGAATGGAGGGATGTCTCTGAATTTCCTAAAATTGTGTGTCTAATTTTTTATGCATATATGTGTATGTTTTGGCATATATTACCTGAAGAATCCTAAAACCAGGAGCCTCTAGTTGCCTTGGATTCCAGTTCTGGAGGCTGGTGGCTTTCCCTTTGGGCTCTGTTTCCTCCTCTGTGCAAGGAGAACCCTGGGTGGGCAGCTGCCCTCCGAGTGCCCTTCGCTGATTTTGTGGGCAGGCTGTGGATTGGTTTGACTGTGCTCATACTTGATGCAATTAAGCAGAGAGGAGACCAGGCGGCTCTAGGTGGAAAAGTGCTGGTGTAGCTCAACTTCGAATGTCACATTAGAGCCTGCCTCTAAGCGTAAAAGGATCCTGAGTCAGGGAACGGAGAACCTCCTGGCTGGTGCATTTTATATTTGCAGGATTCATCCTGGTCCAGGCTTTTTAGGTTTCTGAACAAAGTGAGGCCGATAAATCCTCAAAAGCAGAGGGTGTCATTATAATGGAAACCTGGACGGCTTCCAGAAATGTTTGTGTGGTGAAAATATTGAAATAGGCAGGCAAGTCACCCAGGGGCCTGGAAAATACCCCAACAAGGGCAAATAATTAGATACAGCCTAGACATAATTATGTTTTTCTTACAGTATGGTGGGCGTTGATGGTTTAACATTTTATCTTGAAATGAAATGTGTGCCTGCTGGGCTATTTGGCTCCCTGTGGTAAAAAAGATAGTGATAAGGCTGCTGAGAGGGAAGATGGGACGGAGTGCTGACCTGCTTTTCGGGGTTCGTAGAGGTAGCTGGCCCATGGAACTAGCCTATGACACCTTTGCCCTGAGGTCAAAACCTGCATTGCTGCCTCTGACAGGTTGGAGGAAGTGTGAGATATACTTAATCTCAGCTCTGCTGAAGGGGTGTGGCAGCTTGTCTGCCTCACCTAGTGGCTGTGAGCTCTCGTTCCTGATGGAAGTCAGCGGCCCTTGGGAAATGATTGGGGGCACAGACAGACGTTGGATTCTGGGGTGCTTGGAGGGGCTGCCTACGTCACGGGTCAGCCTGGGCTTCACACTGATTCAGGCTCAAGGCCCTGCCTGCCTCTTTGTCCCATGATCTTGGCTGGTGTTTTATTCTTGTGTCTTTGTTTTCTCCTCTATAAAATGAAATTAATAATCTCTACTTCACTGGATCATCTGAGTACCGGAAAGTACAGTTTAGGATTCAGGAAAGTGTCCTGAATCCAGCTGCTGTTTTCATTGAAGTCTGAACCTATGGAGAGACAGATGGGGAGAAGATAGGTGGAGATTATAGGCAATGTTTATTCCTAACTGAACCTGGTACTAGCGAGTGTGGCAGGTTCCACCCCATCTTGTGCAGAGCTGGGTGCTGGTGACTTCTCTCTGAAAGCCCCCTTTCCTTACTAGAAGCAGCTACTTATTATTAGGCTGGGTTCTGCTGGCAGTGCAGGTCCAACTCCTCCTTCACACTTTGGACAGTGTAGACATCACTAAGTGTAGACTCCTGGGGTATCTCCTCCATTGGGCAGGAAACAGTAGAGTGCTAAGCCTGGTGCCTGGCACATGTTGAGGGTGGATAAATGGCATCGATTAATTGTTCAGTAGGTAGGGATGGCCAAAGTGTGTAGAGTGTGTTAACTCTGGTGTCACGAGCTAGAGGAAATTAACTGGCTTTAATGTCCCTATCTCCCTTCTGGGCAAATGGGGAGTGATGAGCCAAGTGGAGATACAATTATTTGTGGACCTCAAGGCTGCATTCTGATAACTCACTTGGAGCACAGGTAGTGGCTGATGGACAGCCTGGGCATCTTTTCTGTCTCATCCTCCTGTGTCCTCAAATGTGCTCTGCACGTCTGCTAAACTGGGATATCTTTGAAATAAGTTCCCTGGCGAGATGGGCCTGGACTTGGCTGTGCTCAGTCTCCCTGCCCCCTGGAGAAGGGCAGTTCCTGAATCTGCCTGTTTCGTTCCTTCACTGTGTTGTTGCACCCCTCTCCGTGCCCTTCCTGTGTCACTGCTCTTAGGAAACCTTTGCTAGGCACATGGCCATCTCCCGCATGTCCCTCCCAGCATTGCCTGAGTGCAGCCTTCCTCCTCTGGCTTCCACAATTGTACGGTGTCCTTGTTCTCTACTTGAATGAAGCCTGTCTCATGTGGTACCACGTTCCGGTTTTCTGGGGTCAGTCTGCTTGCCTGGACTGGTGGGCCCTCCCTCTATGGTGAGAGGACACGCTGGCCTGTTGTACTTTCACAAAGCTAAACACCCCTATTATGAGTGACTTTTGTTGAATTATCACCAAAGAGTGATGCTTCCGAGGATGGCTTTCTCCTGGAGACAGTGTAGTACTCCCTTGGAAGGAAGAAATCCTGGGTTTGGTAGTATTGTATAGGAGAGTTAGTGCCTACCACTGAACTTAAATGGGTCCAGAGCCTTGTGTGATGAGCTTGGGCTTCCTGGCATCAGATGTGAGGGGTATAAAAATAAGTAGTAACCATATATATTTTTTTTTTCTCCCTGTCTATGTATGTGTGCATACACAGAGTTCTGGGGAAAAATACCATGGAAATTTGGTTGGTGTCTGAGGAATATAAGTAGGAGCCATCAACCCAGGTGGGAACTGTTCTCACTTCTTCTAGCTGGTATAAATAGCTTGTCTTTAAGTTTCAGGATCCTTTGTTTGGAATGTAAATATTTACATTAAAATATATAGTATGTTGTGGCATGTATTTTTAGCAACCATAATTTCTAAGCTCCAAATGAGACCATTGGTCTATGGAGGATTATTTTCTTCTGATTTGTGAACCTATTTATATAAAGACTTCCGAATGTACACACAACAAACCATGTTTGCCTTGTGTGCAGAGGGGATCTTCAGGATTAAGGAAATTGGGGTGGCCTGGGAGGAATATGGGCTGGGTGACAATTTCTCCGCATGTATTTCTTTCAGTTCCTCTGTCTGTTAAATTTCAGTACTGTGGGGAGAGACTGGGCCCCCCACCTCCCGGGACGGTATGGCCTGGCTCTTCTGTCCTGTGTCCTGGACATTCAGGTGGGGTCTTAGCTTCTCTTAGTTGACTTGTTTTAGTGCTGTTATTGCTGTACGAGGCTCCTGGGGAGCATGGGTCAGTGCCCTTTCTGTGGCCTAGTGGAGGAAGCAGGAAGTTCTCAGTGCCTTGAGACCTGGCATGGAACTGGGAGGGCCCCTGTGTGACGTCTTCCTCACTCTTCAGTTGTGCTATGAAAAGAGCCCAAATGCGTTCAGTGCTGCCAGCCTCTCTGGCCCACTGTGCTCTCTGTGTGCATGGCAAGGCTGTGGAGGAGCTGGGCTGGGCTCTCTGCCCCACAGTGAGGAAGTTGTATTCTTGAGCATGTCTCTGGGGCAGCCTAAAGTGAGGCAAGATGAAAAGTGACTTCCCTCCACCCTTCTAATTTCCTTGGCCGGGTTACAAATTAAATTAACAAAGCACAGATGAGGAGAAAAACGAATATTTGATTGGATGACCCTGAGCCAGAAAAGGAGAAGGGGCTTGGGCTTCTGAGTACAGCCAGCAAGTGATAGGAGGGTCAGGAGGCCTTTGTTCTGTGGTAGTCTCTTGGGTCATCAAAATTTTGTACAGCAGACTCAGCATAGGTGAGAATGGGTGGGAAGGGCAGAGTAGGGGCGTGAGGGTAGAGGAAGCAGGAACTTCCCATTTCTGTGTGACTCAGTGTTGAAGAATGGCAGTGTCTTTTTTTTTTTTTTTTTTTTTTGTCAGAATCCAAGGGGGCAGCTTCAGCTTTTAATTGTCCTCCAGCCTCCTCTCCTCTGATCCATGATTGTCTTACTTGTCTGATGAGAGCTTGGGAGGGTACTATGGCCTCTGTCTAGATGTCTTCCCCAAAGGTGCTTGTGGTCATGGGTGGGGCTTTCTGTCTTGGCTGGAGCTAGAGCGTGTGAGGCTGGGACTAGGTGTGTGATGCTGGGGTCAAGGGTATGTGATTGCTGAATTAGCCCACTGATTGGCTAGACCTAGTTCTGGGAGTGGATAATGGGAAGGTCTTCCCAGGTGCGAGTGCCACTCCTTTCTGGGTGGGTAGGCTGGATGGGATATATAAAAGACAAAGAGGGCTGCTGTAGTCATTGCCTGTTGCTGCTGCTTTGTGATGGGCCTTTTGCCTGCCCTGCCACACCATGAACTGTTTCTTCTCTGCAGTGCCCCTTCACCATGCCACCCTAGCTTCAGGCCAGCGGACTTTTGGCTGAAACCTCTACATAATGTGAGCCAAAATAAACCTTTCCTCTTTTAAGAGGGTATTGAGTATTTTGTCTCAGCAAGGAGAAGAGTAACAGACAGAGGGGGGTCATGCATTGAATTTGTGCTGGGTGGTCCACTCCAGGCACTAAGAGGGCTCACAGTGAGCCTTTGCTTCTGCCCTCTTTGGCATGTGGTCTCAGTTCAAAAAATCAGCATACTAAGTGGCATATTTAGGTGGCATTTCCTGAATGCCTTCTAACCCACTGGCCCAGCTGGGCACGGGAGCATCAGCTTGCAGTCTTAGGTACAGAGGAAGCTGAAGCTGGATCTCTTGAACCCAGAAGTTTGAGGTCAGCCTAAGTAACATACAAAAACTGTTTCAAAATCAAGCAAGCAAGCAAGCAAGCAACCAACCAAATAAACACCCCCCCCCCCAAACAAAACAAAACCACAAAAGCAACCTATTAGCCCAGAGGTTCTAATAAAGAAGGCTGGGAAAGTGGAGGTTAACTGTCTCTTGGAGGTGACAACCAGGCCCCAAGTCCAGGATGGCCCTCCAGCTGCAGGATGAAAGACACATGAGTCAAGAGCCAGGAAGACCCTTAGATACATGAGTCAAGAGCCAGGAAGACCCTTAGACTCAGCCCTTGAGCCCTGGCTCTGGCCAGTACTTCTGGCTCCTTGCAAGCCTAGAATCAAGGGCATCTGCTGTCTTTGTTTCTCAGCCAGCCCATACCCCTTCCTATGCCAGAGACAGTTCTTCCTCTATCCCACTGAGCTCTGATGGCTCGGGACCAGGATCCTTGCAAGCAGGGATCCTTCCTGCTTTCCTTTTCCATCTTCATCTTGCCAAGAACATGGAATCCTGGGAACAGGAGTGTCTGGCATCTTTCCATTTGGGAGCCTCTCCTTCACTGGGATCCCAGCAAGCTGAAGCTTGCAGAGAGTAAGAAATGAAGGGGAGGTGGTTCAAGGGAGAGATGAGTGACTGACCCTGAGTTCAAGTCCCTCCTGTGCCATATATCAAGCATGGAATTTTCCATTTGGCCCTTTGACCAAGTCTCACCCAACAGATGCATCACAGGAATTCCATGAGGACCAGCATCTCGCATATTCTGGGTATTGTTGAATTGTGGAGGCACTTTCCAATCTTCCTTGTGGTCATCCTCAACCTGATCCATGATGGTGTGACCCTCCTATAGTCTCAGTGTTTGACAAAGATAATACGCTTCCGAAAGACCCCATCCAAGGCCATATTGGGACAGTGATCCAAGGGTAGTAGACTGAAAGTCAGAGGAAATAGCTGCTTTCAGGACCTGCTGGACTTGCCTAAGAAAGTTATCGGTGAGAATAAATGAGGAATGAAAGGATGCACCGATTAATGAGAGCCATTCCAGCCTGACATTTTGTGTCATCCTAACTCTGCAAAGCTATTTATACCCACTCGATAGCAGTTTCAGTGAGAAATTAGATGGGGAGGATGTACTGAGGAGGAGAGTGGAAGCTGGCAAACGTGATCTTGGCAAACTTTCTCCCAGGCCAAAGGCAAAGAAAATCATTTGCTCTCTGGTCAGCGTTTGAAAGCCCGTGGACCCTTTTCCTCATACACTTTTGGCTCAAAATAAAAATGATGGATTAAAAAGCACATGAACCTTCAGTTGCCATTAGAGTGGTAGAAAATAAATTCGCTTTCAGCTGTTAAAATCGAAACAAATCAATAGAGAAATGCAAGCCTGCCTATTTTTTGAGTCAGCAGTTTTTTTAGATTATAGGAGAAAGACTTGACCACTGAAGATCACCTCTGGATAGCTCAGGCTGCTGACAGCACTGGAGAATTTATCTAAATACATATTGTGATATTATATATATATATATATATATATATATATATATATATATATATATACTCAGACAATATATTTTGAAAATCATAACAACATATTTTTAACTCATTCAAACCTGTTCTTTTCTAAAAACAGATTTGGTGAGATATAAATCTCATGCAATACAATTTGCCCATTTAAAGTATATAGTTCAATATTCCTTGGTGTTTTCACAGGTACATGCATTATATCACTAGAGCCAATTTTTGTTTTTTTATTAGTATGTGTTTATGACACATAAAAAAATATATTTGCTATGGGAATTGGTTCATGTACCTATCGTTTCTTGATCCTTTTTCTTCCCTTTCCTTTGCTTTCTGTCCTGTCTCCCCTACCCCCAGTTCTCTTTTCTACAATGTCTAGCTCTCTTCTTCTTACAATCTATCTCTTACTTTTTTCCTAAATTACTTACACTTTGGGCTCCTCATGTGGGAACCATACAATATTTAACCTTCTGTGTTTGATTCGTTTCATGCAATTGCTGTCTCAAGGCGCAACCACTTTCCTACAGATGATTCAGATTTAACCTTCTTTATTCCTTAGTGTCTTCCATTGTGTGTGTGCACCTACATTTTCTTTATTGATTCATTCACTGATGGATATATAGGCTACCTCTAAGATTTAGCTGCTATGGCTTGTGCTGCTACAAATGGATGTGCACGAATCACTGTAACATAATGACTTTATTTGTCATGCAGATACCCAGAAGAGAGGTAGCTGGCTCAAATGGAATCTTGATTTCTTAATTTTCAGAGGAATGTCCTTACTGATTGATTGTGGTTCTGCTAGTTTACACTTCTGCTATGATGCAGAAGAGTTCCCTTTTCTGCATAACCTGGTCAGCATTTGGTTTTCACCACAGCCAAAAAGAAACCTAGCAACACCCCTTGCCTCTTCCCTCTTGTGTTCCTATTCCTCAGCCCTAGGTAACTACAAATTACCTTTCCCCTCTGTCAATCCAAATTCCTTGATTCTGGATTTTCATATGAGCAGAATCATACAGAATGTGGTCTTTGGTGACTGGCTTCTTTCTTTTGGCCTAGGTAAGCACAATTTTTTTATTTTTATTTTTATGTATTTGTTACAGGATGTCACTATGCACCTTAGACTTGTAGTGTTATTCCCATTTTCAAGCCTTCCAGTGCTGGATTACAGGCATGCACCACCACGCCCAGATACAGTCGAGTTGCTGGCTCAGTATGGCCAGTGGCTGGGCTGGCATGGCATGCAGTGCCAGAGATTGAGCCCTTGTCCCCGAGTTTGCCAAAGCAGGCACTTAGTTCACTAATTTATCTCACTGGCCCTCGTAAGCACAATTTATTCATGTTGCAACGTGTGTGTTCCCTTCCTTTCATGGCCACATAATACTCTGTGGTATGGGTATACCCCAGCTTTATTTATCTATTTTTCCACCTGTAGATATTTATGTTGCCTCTACATTGTGGCTCTTAGTAAAAATGCTGTTGTAAACAGCAATTGTGGACAGGTTCTTTTTCTCATGCAAATATGTTTCTATTTCTAGGGTTATAGTTTTTGAAATGTTTTTATTTTCTCCTAATAATAAGATTCATTTATTTGCTTCTTTTCTTTCCCCTGTCCCTAGAGAAGTCTTGGTTTTCAAACGATGTCTTTATCTCTCTTTACTGTGCACTTGGCTGAAATACTGAATAGTCTGAATTTTAGAGTTGGAAAGGTCGCCGGTGAACATAGTTCAACACCCTTTTATAGAAGGGAGATGGAGGCCGAGAAGGTTCACACACAGAGCCAGGCTGAATCCAGTGGTTTGAAGTCACAATTTAGGTGCTCTGAATGTCTCCATAAACTCTAGGTAAGACCCCAGGATGCCTTCTTGACTGGCTGGGGGCAAAAGGTCAGTGCTGGGTGACAGATGGTGGCTGCCTGCCCCAGCCCGTTATTCTAACCCTCTCTGACCTGACGATGGCCAGAGAACAGATCATTCTCTTACCAGCTGCCAAGCGAGAGCTGCAACTTGTGGCGCCAGCAGCTTTCTAGTTCTTTTCCCTCTGTGGCCATGGGAAGCCAATTGCTTATCTGGGGAGTAATTAAATTAGAAACCAATTCAGAGAATGAAATTTTATCTGATCTGGCCAAACCCATAAGCAAGGGGCTATGATTGTGACTTCAGGATACATTGCAAAGTTGTTTTTTAAAGGATTGTGCAGGTTAAAATACTGTAAGAGTTATGCGAGCACCAAATAGGAGACCCCTAGGGGCTGGGGGTTTTGTGTGGACTGAGGGTACAGTTCTTAGGACTTGGCCGTGTCCTTGCAAGGATTTTGTTTCCAAGCCCCACTGGAGCCCCTTGAGGTAGTCATGCTTGTTTTGTGGTTGGAATGCTTTCTCTTCTTAGGAAGTGCTTGTCTGAGCGGCTCATGGAGCTGCATAGGAAGTCGTCCTTGTACAAGAGCCTCATGAAGCCCCTCTACTGGCCTTGGCAATACTGAGCTCCCTGCCATACTTAGGCTGCTTGGATTGTAGAACGGTACAGTAAGGATGGCTGAACCTGACTGTAAGAAACCAAAAGCAGGGTGTTTGCTTTGCCTCCGTGGGTGTGCACAGACAAACCTAGAAGAAAAGCCTAGAAGTCCCTTTCAATTTTGGACAGTTTTCCAAGAAGTGCTCTGAGAGGTGGAAGACAGTGTCTGAGAAAGAGAAACCTAAAATTGATGAAATGGCAAAGACAGATAGTGAAATCAGACAACAAATGTCATGATCAAGATAGGGATTGTGATGCAGCTCAGGGGGGCAAGAAGGCCTCTGCTGCCCCAGAAGACCACCCTCTAGGTTCTCTCTGTTCTGCCCAGAATGCTGCTTGTCTCGAGATCAGTCCACAAACACTGCCACCTCTATTGAAGATGCAGCAAAGAAATGCAGGAGAGGTGTGGGAGGTCCCGTGTGAGGAGGAAAGCAGTTGCCCTTCGCTGAGCTGGCAAAGCTGGGGATGGGCGCAGAAGAGTGTGCTGGCTGGCTCAGGCCAGAGCAGACTGGCGATGCCATGGACCTAGCTACAGTACCCAGGAAAAGTTGGGAGACGGAGGGGACTGAGACAGAACTATTTCTTAAAACAGATCCTCATGGATGTATGCCATGCTGTTATCGCTGACAACCTGATGCACCTTCACAACTGGGATAGGTGAATTTGGCAGGAACTCAAAGGCTGAAGTCAAGGGTGTCATGCTGGAGCCCTCACAGGGCCTTTGGAAAAATGCACACCTTCTGTTCCTCCATCAGTTCTGTTGCATTAGGTCTTCGGGGGTGAATACTAGACCTCTGTGTGTATGTGTGTGTGTGTGTGTGTGTGTGTGTCTGTCTGTCTGTCTGTATGCACACATATGCGGCCCCACATGTATTCAACTCTTTAGCTAAGAAACTGGTCTCAGTTACTTTTCTCTTGCTGTTGGGACAAAATACCCGACATGCAAAATTAAGGAAGGAAATGTTTATTTAGCTCACAGTTTGTGGAGGTTTCAGTCCATACTTGGCTGGCTCCAAGGCAGACTGGCACATGGCAGAGGGCAGCTGTTCATGGTGGCAGAAGGCAGAACAACAACAAGAGCAAAAGGGAGGAGAAGCAACAACAATGGCTGCAGAGCCACAAGTCTGTCTCCTTTACGTTGCATTCAGGCTATGGGCCCCAGGCTGGGTGTAGCACTCACACCCATAATCCCAGCAGCACTCACATCCATAATCCCAGTGGATCATGAGTTCATCACAAACTCACGAAGTCTGCCCCGTGACTGCATGAGGCTTTGGAGGGACAAACAGTCACAAACCATAACAGGGCTCTCCTGGAATCTAGTAGTGATAATTCATTCTACTGAGGAGCATTTCTAGGTCTTCCATGACAAAGATGAGGGGAAGATGATCAGCATCCAGGTTTCTGGGATGCAGCTAACATTGTTTTCCACTCTGCCACGAGTGTGGGAATTTGGATTTGCTTTCCTTTTCTCTGTACCTAGTTCCATCCCACCTCCCCACAGTGGCCAGGCAGAGGTACCGACTTGTCTTACGATGGTTACTTTCGCTGTGCAGAATTGCCTCCTTTCTGCTGCTACAGCTAGAAGGTTCTCTGTTCCTTTGGAAGAGGAAATGGATCTTATTGAAAATTGTGTCCCCGGGGGGTAGGCTATGGGAAAGAGGGGTTGGGTGGGTGGGTGGATGGATAGGTGGGTGAAAGAAAGGCAGGCATGAGTGGGCAGAAGCGTCTTGGTGGTTGAGAGCCCTGACCCATACATACAGCAAGGGTGGTGAGGTCTTTCAGATCATTTTGTTCCCCACCCTGCTCACTTCACTTTATAATGGCAGGAGAAGCTAAGACTTAAATGACTTGCCTGGTCCTTCAGGTTTCTTTGTGAAAGACAGTTGGAAACCTGGCATTCTCCTTTCTCAGACTCTTCTGATTCAGGCTCTGCCTGTCCCACTCAGTGCAAAGAATTCTCTACTGAGAACTGCAGTGCCCCATGCTGCTCCAAGACCTAGAGCAGCACAGTCCCAGTAATCACAGCATCTGTTCTCCTGGGGAGACACAGGCAGCGGCCACATCACAGCTAGTGAGGGACAGCTGAGTACCCGTGTGAGAGAGGGCTTGACTGGATGGTGGGGACAGCCTTACCAAGCAGGTGTCATCTCAGCTGATCCTTGAATAAATGGCAAGAGGGCATCACTGCTTCAAACTTGAACAGAGGAACAGCCAATGCCAGACTTGGACAGAGGAACAGCCAGTGCCAACCCCAGGGAGGAACCAGCTGATGGGATTGAGTTTAACTCTGAGTGAGAGAGAAGCTTAATTTGTGACACAGGGCTGTTGGTTCTTTGTTGGTCTGCATCCTGTGTGATTCCACGTTCTGACCACTCCCTTCTGGATGAAGAACCCCTGTGTGAGCCTGGCTGGCCAATGGCTGCTGCAGTGTCAGTCGACATGAAGAGCAAAAAACAAAGAAAACCTTTCTGTTGTCTCTTGAAGGTTTGCCATTTGAGAAGAAGCTATTTGTGAGCACACACTTGAGGGGGAGGACTTGGGCCAGAGCTGAAAGTACCCTTCCAGAGACAAGACTGGAATACACTCTGAAATCCCAAAGGTGAATGCAGGCTGTTAACTGGAGTTTGGCCACAATTCCCAGCCTGGTTCCAGGACATGGGATGATTTGGGGAGGGATTAGCTATAGACAATTCCTACACTGGTCTTGCTCCTCCCTGGAGGACTATCCTTCTCCTGTCCTGCTCACCCTTAGGACTTAGCTTGTCTTGAACCTTCTCAGGTAGAATTCTTGCTCCCTCCCATGCTGCCTGAGAAGTTTCCAGTCATCAGCAGGCACCTCGCTCCTTGAGGGTCCTGCCCATGTGGACTCCTAGTCTGCCTTTCTACCCCAGGCTCTACCATTGCCAGGGTAACAGTGTTCCATAAGGGCAGCACTTAGTCTACTAGGCACTTTGTCAGGATGCTCTGGGAGAGACACCTGGACTGTCCTGGACAACATAGGACACGTTACAGTGACACCAGTCTTTCTTGCTTGGACATTACACCCAAACATCAACCAGATAACTCCAAGGACAGCACATACTCAACTGATTATTCTCATCTTATTTCCAAATACAGAACATCTCTGTCATCCATGGATATCCTTGAGGAAGTTTTTCCCATAAATGTTCATCAGTAGTTGTAGTAATGATACACAGCTCTGTTTTATGCTGTTTAGAGTTAAGTTCCAAGCTATGAACGAGACATGAAATTTTCCTGGGCATTAATAAATGGAGATATAAGAGGAAGTAAATTTTTCCTGTGTAGCTTGTTCTAGAATCATTTCAGATATTCATTTTGCATCTTGTCTTGAGCTTCCCTGAGGAAGCCTTCCCCATGTTACACCACTGCTGGGAGACCATGCTGACATGATGAAAATTTACTGGAAGTCTCTTTAATCTTTTGACCCTCATGAATGCTACCTGATAAGTCTTATTTTAACTTTTTATTATGAAAAAATTTAAGACCCAAGAAATGGAAAAACTTAGCTGGGCCTGGTGAGTTCATGAGACCTTATCTCCAAAAGTTGGATGGCTGAGGTTATAGTTCAATGTGCAGGCCCAGGATTCAATCCTCACTACAGAAACAAAAACAAAACACAAAACAAAACAAAAAACCGAAGAGAAAGTTGCAAAACTAGCTCAGAGTTTTGTTGGCTTTGCTCAGCTTTCCACGATAACAATCACAGTGATAACAGTTCACATAACCCTAAGGCATCAAGGCCCAGAAATGGGTATGTACCTTGCCACTAGGCCAGGAATGGACCATATTCTGCTTCCTTTCTAATTTTATTTAATCTAGGGATCCACAGCACTTTGCAAGCATTTAGAATTTCATGAATTTCAGTGTTGTTGCTGATCTTTTAGATTAATTTTTGGATCCTTTCCAATTGGCAGTCAATTAAAATTAATTCCCACTGCGTCAACGAATACTTGGAAGAACCATGTGGTATGTTTATCGTTTTCAGGGGTTGTATGGTGCTTTATGCATCATCTCTACTGCACACAGCAGATATGAGAGATTCTCCAAGATAAGGACTCAGGGAGAGTGGTGTGCGTTAGCAGAGCCTGGGACAGAGACCTGGGGAGTTTGAGTTCTGATCACAGAGACCAATATGTATCAGGTAGTTAGGGTGACCAAGGCGATACCTACTTAAATTTCTTTTGTTTTAATTTGTATTTTTTTGATACAGGGCCTTATTATACAGCTCAGACTCATAGTAATCCTCCTGTCTCAGCCTCCCCAGTGCTGGGATTACAGGTGTGCACTACTACGTCTGAATCCAGGGTATGGTGCACCTGGGGACCTAGGGCCAGCATGACATGTGCTACCAAGAATCGAACCTGGGCCCTTATACTTGCCAGGCAAGTGCTTGGACCATCAAGCTATCTCCCCAGCTCATTAAGTTTCATTTAATACTCTTAGCCACCTTTGAGGTGGGAATCATTATCACTCTCACTTTACAGAAGCAAAAATTGAGTTCAGAAGTGTCCATTCTGCCCAGGTTCTTACAGCACAGTGGTAGTGAGGGCTAAACCCAGGCAGCCTGAAGTCAGAGAGTGCTGGGTCTTACTTTGTGGGCTCTGTCCTCAGAACAGTTCTGGCTGTGGTTCTCATGAACTGCTCTGTGTGTAGCACTGGTCGCTTAGCTTCTCTGGGTGTTCTTGTCTCACGTGCCGGGGGGCTTGTTGGAGGAGAGCTGTCACTAGCCTTCTGTGTCAGTGAAGTTGGTTTTCAACTTCACTGTTCTATAGGTTTAGTAGCAGAACTGAAATATTGAAAACACTCAAAGGAAAGGACGTGTGTGTGTGTGTGTGTGTGTGTGTGTGTGTGTGTCTGTACCCAGCCCTCCCACCTGGCCTCAGGGCAGCCTTAATTGTGAGATGCCACAAGGATGGGACCTGAAAGCTTTATCAGTGTGTACCTAATTGATTTTGCATTTTCCACCAAGGAAAGTCAAAGTGAAACTTGTTTGTTAAGGGTATTTAAACTGTGCAGGCTTGGGTAAGTTGTAAAAACTAACAGAGCAGGGCAGTAAATTGAAGGGCTTAAGTTTTCTTCAGGTTTTGGGCTTTGCAAATCACTTGACTAAGGTAAAGATTTTTGCATTTATAGGGCCTGAATGTGTGTTAAGTCTCAGCTCATAAATTTCAACAATGGCCTTGCTTGAGTGCCTGCGATGTGGCCTGGACTCTGGGGATGAAGGTGTAATCACATTAGTGGATAAATTAAAGGGTCCTATGTTTTTTAAGTCATCAGGCAGGGCTGCATTAAAGGAGATACTGTTAGAGCTCAGAGTTACGATGACAAATAGGCTCACTCTCCTACTGGTAGGAGTGTGGCATCAGCGTTGAACCATTCCTGGAAAGGACCCTGCCTACACCAGTGATGAGCCGAAAACCAAGGCTCGATACCATTTCCTGAGTATGTAACAGATGCCAAGAAGACAAAGGGTTCCCTGGATGTGTTCTCTGCCTCACTCTTACTCTGATTTGCTCAGAGGCAGTGCCAGGAGCCAAAGGAAACATAATAATGTAAGTCCCTTCTTACAAAACATGATTAAGAAGTATAGAATGGTGGCAGCAGAACACTAAACCAAGTGTGGACAGGGTCTGAGGGCAGAGGCTACAGTGTGACTGTTGGGTCACATGTGTGAAGCTGGCTCTGGAGCTTTTTATGATGCTGGACCTGGAATGAGCTGATTTAGAGCAATTGAGGGAGCAGACTGTAAGCAGCAGGCAGGGCCTCAGCTGCCTCACCTTGGTGACAGAAATCGGGCAGGACACCTGACTGAGGACAAACCTAGGAGTTGTTTGCTGAGCCGAGTAAGCAGAGCTGTTCTGTGCATCTGTCTCTGGGACTTTGGCTGGCTCTCTGGTTCCATGCATCAGGAATCTGAGTCTGCCACCGGGTGTTCAGAAAGGACAGGAGCAAGAGCTAAATTCTCTAATGATATCCACTGTCTTGACTGCTTTGAGAAGATAAAACAACTTGAATATAAAATATTTCCTCCCTCCCTTTTTTCCTCTTTCTTCCCTCCCCGCCTCCCTCTTTCCC
>PVKA01004008.1:20592-73887 GCA_004027165.1 Ctenomys sociabilis | reverse complement strand
GAGACCCTATGATTTCAAGGCCTGCTTCAGGTCACCCTTGTCAGTTCTGAATCACAAAGGATTCCAATTCATAAAGTTGGTGCAGGGACACAGTGCGTCTTGGAGAGGAAACCAAGTCCAGCGCAGGGACACCCCACCCTTGGAGCAAATACTGCAGGTTGAGAAGGAGCCCATGCTCTTTTGTGTTGAGTCTTTGTTCTCCTCCAGCATGTCCAGCTTGAACTTGTCCAAGCCCAGTGGGCGCCCTTTTCCTCCCTGAAGCCAGGAGAAGGTGAGAGTAGCATCCAGGGCTGGCTGCCAAAGAGGGGGCTCCCAGCCAAGGAGAGCCCAGACTTCTCAGGCTTTGAATAGGAGCTGGTCTCTTGAATGGGGATTAAGGTTACCTTTGTACTGGGGAGCAGTGGGGGAAGTTGTTGTTCTGCTCAGAGCCAATAGGTAGGGCAGCGTGGGGGGGGGGGCGCAGAGGGAACCATATCCTTGCTAGGATTTCCTCCTTTTGTCCTGGGTTTGTACTGAGGCCAGGACATGTGAGCTCAGAGCAAGCCAGGACACCCTGCTCTCCCCACATTGTCACAAGCTGACAAGTCTAAGTGGGCTGGGAGAAAGACAGAAATAGTCTTTTTTGCCTTTTGGCTATGGAGAGAAAGCAGGGCAGGAAGCCCGCTGTCCTGAGGCCCTATGAAGGGAAGTTGTACCTGGGTTGTATAGAATTGGATCTTCCCAGTCCTGGGAAAACTCAGCCAGCACTTGACTTATTCAGTCAGTAACTAACAGAACACCTGCGTGTTCAAGACAAAGCTCATTTTGTTTACTTGCCTTGTTTAAATATCTACACTCAATGTTTTTATTTTCTGAAGGATACTTTTATTTCCTGATATGAGAGCCCAAGATAGCTTAAATAGTCGGCCTGATGCAGAAATCAAATCAGTTTCTAGGAGCGAGGATTGTGGCACATTCTGAACCTTAACAAAGGAACCACAGGCCCAGGTACCTCACAGGGTTTGGGGACCCCCCCCCGATGTTCCTGTAAGCAGCACGTTGGCTTACACATCTTGAATAGTTGGTTCAAGACTATGAAGGAAATTTTGGTGCACAAATAGAAAAAAAAAAAAAGAGAACAAGAGAAACAGGAAAGGATGTGTGTTCAGATTATCTCTCCCCTCTGCAAAACACCATGGACTCCACGGGGCGGGGATCCCACCTGTGGTGTTTACCCTCTGTGCCCCCAGCACCTGGTGGGGTCTTGTAATGAACAGGTGGTTCAGGCACAAGATTTCTGTTAGTTGGTGTTCTTGGACCATGACCTCAGGTGGAAGAAACTGGGAAAGAAGGGGAAGGCCATGTGGTTACAGCTGTAACTTTATGTTCTCTGCTTTGCATGGCTCATGGTCTCTCTGGTCCTGAAGGCCACATGACACCTGTTTCTGGAGCCTCAGAGAGGGTAGGTAACTTGCCCAGGTTTACCCAGCTACCAGTCTCTGGGCTGATGTTTGATTCAAAGGGTTGTCCCAGTGGCTATGTTCAGTTCTTCTTGCGCAACAGGTGTGTGTGTGTGTATGTGTGTGTGTGTGTGTGTGTGTGTATGAGGGGGGGAGAGAGACACAGACAGACAGACAGAATGACTGTGGGAGGCAGGAGTGTGTGACTTGCTCAATTTGTGCCCTTCCAGAGCTTAAAGCCTAGGGGATGAACCACGTGGCTTCACTTAGTCTAGTGACCATTGACCTCCGGTTGTGACCAGTACCATAAGGTGAGGTGTGGGGTGGGATGTGCCTATGAGGGTGGCTTTGGAGCTCTAGGCAGTGATGGAGGAAACCAGGAGGGGGTGAAGCAAGGAGACTCTGGGCCTAGAGGGTTAGGGTGGGGTGGGGAAAGGCCTGGAAAGCCTTCCTGACCCACAGAACCTCCAGATGGGTGAAATGTTGTTTACAGGAACATCAGGGTGGAGGTTACCCAAACCCCAGCAAGACATCTGGACCTGTGGCTCCTTTGTGGAGGCTCAGAATGTGCCAGCACCCTTGTTCCTGAAGACCAGATTGATTTCCACAGCGGGCCAATTTCCCCATAGAACTGTGTCCACCCACCTCTCCTCTGCCTGCCCCCAGCACTTTTCCCCTGCAGTCCAAGTGATGAACATTGCTTAGTACCTCGAGGGGAGCCCAGCTTCTTCAGGTTGCATTTAAGGGTCCAGAGAGTTCTTTGTCTATGAGGAGATTTGAGAGATGCTTTGGAAACAATATGCAAGATGGGACATTTTTATGGCAAAAGTGTAAGGATTGGAGTTCTTCCCTGTCCTGCAAATACTGGCACTATAGAGTGATAGATTTTGACCCTGGGATGAAATCTCAAGTCACCTTCTTTGGGTATACAGAGGATGTGTTTTGGCTTGTGGTTGGTGCACACACTTCTACCACAAGAAAGTCTTCTGTGGAAAGAGAGGAAAATGTAGGGGTAACATCTCTTTCCAAGTCCTGCCTTGGACCTTTCCCTTGCTCTTGTATGCCTGGCTTACAGGTGGCTGTTAGGAAGTCCACCTGGAATTCACCCAGAGGAACAGCTAAAGACCTGAGAGCCCATCAGATCTAGCAACTGGAGGTCGTTTGCTTTCTGACATTGGCAAGCCTGACCACAAAATAAACCCCCACTGGTTATAAGATATGTTAACTGTTTGCAAATGTGGGGGCAGAGGAAGCTTTGGTCTGGTGCCCTGCACAGGATGTGGGCATTGTTTTGATGGGAGAACATTCACCTTCTGGGTCAAAGTGCAAAGGCTAGGTGATCCATGGATTGTGGGCAACTGTGTGGTGCATTTTCTAGTGTGAAATTGGCCACAGACCTTTCACTTCTCCCTTGGTTCTTTGTAGGACAGAAACAATGCACCCAGCAAACTTTCTTAGTTTTTAAAAGACATTTAAAAATTAGAATCTAACATCCATAAAGAGCACCTATCATAAATGTACTCTTGATGGCTTTTCATTGACAGGTGCATCCAGCACCTGGGTCAGGTGTACAGACAGAACTCTAGAAACCCCAGGCCAGTTCATGTCTTTTCCACCCTTGTCCAAGGCAAACCTCTCTCCTGACTGTCACTGCCTAGATTTTTCTGCTTTGTTTTTGGATATTTGTGAATGGAACTGTGTGTTTATGTTCTCCTTTGTATCTGATTTCTTTTGTTCAACATTCCATTTGTCTAACACTAGATAGTGTTGCTCATTTATCTTCATAGCTAGATTGCATTTATCCATTCTACTCTGTGTACACATCATGTGAGTTCCAGCTTGGAGCATTACAAATAGAACCAGGGGATGTTCCAGCTTTTATCTTTTGACGAGTGCAGGATGGGTTTCTGATGGGCACATGCCCAAGAGTAGATGACTGATCTGGGGACCATCCAAGTGATCCTACAGCTATATAGTCCCCACCACCAGTGGGAGACTCTACTGAAAGATCAACTAAGAGCTGGAGAAAACAGAAGGTGAGATGGACTTCTCTTTGTCTCATGCCCAAGTTTCTTAAAAGAAACTGGAGAGTAGAGGGAAGCTCCCATGGTTCCCTGGAAATGTACCCAATTCTTCTGGATTCCAGCACTTCATGACCACATGGAAACCAGTGTTTATTTGCAGATCAGTCGTGAATCAGAAGCAAGCCATTCTGTACCTTCCCTTCTTCTGAGCAGCTCCTGCTTTTCCCTCATCCTACAATAAACTTCTACTTTAGGGCAGCCTCTTTTGTGACTGAAAAGAGGTGGCTGGAATACTGTATATCTTTCTTGGCCTCAAGCAGAGCACGGGTGTACGGGTCACCCCATACAGAGAGGGAATTAGAGGAGTAGCACTGTACAGTGCTCCACTAGGCATTATTGTTGCCTTCCCTAGCCTACCTGGGAAGGTTCAGCAGATCTCACCAGCACCTGAGGTGGGGGAAGCTGGCTTCTCAGAGCCTGTTAGGAGGCTGGCAGGGAAGGGTGTGAAGAGGTGGGAATAGATCTCGCCCATTAGGGGCTTCACCTGGCCCCAGTAGCCCAGGGTAGTAGGACCTCCTGACGTCTCCCAGGACAGCCCCAGACTTACAGGGCCCATGAGCATGTAAACAGTAACTGTACAAGGAAGTGAAATTTGATGTTTTGTTTCATTCTAACTAATTTGCATTTTTAAAAAACGGATCTTCAGTTCAGTTAGTGGAAGACTTATGAGTGTGGAGCAACGTGGGTATGTAACTCCTTTTCTATTTGTGTGTCATGAGAACTTTAAATACAGAATGGAGACTTCTGTTGAAAACTTAGGATCTAAGTTGAGATGTTCATAAATATAAAAAAGAACCATAAACTTTCATGGAAAACTTGGTGACTTATGAATAGAAACTTTTATTAATTTCTGTTCATTAATACCTTTCTACTGGATCCATGTTGAAATGATAATATTTTGGATTGACTGGGATGAATAAAATACGAAAATTAACTTGTGGAATGTTTGGACCCGATGGTGTGGCTCACCTTCTGTTTCTGTTGGACCGCTCTGCTCTGAGGATTCTTCCTTTGATGGTAGAAACTGAGAAGGCAGTGAGAGGGGATGACGCGGGCCCTCTTCACATTATTTTGCTTTCCTGGGAGTACGATTTGGTTCTGACTACCTGAGGGCCCTGTGGATGCCTCCACTGTTTGCTGACAGGTCTCAGTCCTGCGTATTAGATGCCTCGTCCCAAGAGGGAATGTCCTAAAAGTCTGGCCCTTGCGCTTCCTGCCATTTACCCCATGGGTCATCTTTAAGAATGAGTATCTTTTCAGTACTGCAAGCCAGGAAGAGGTACATGAATTTGTGTCCCCTAAGTATTCCTTCAGCAGCAGTCAGAGTGAGAACTCTGCTTTTATATTCTAATTTAATTTAATTTTCAACTCCGGTGGGTTAGAGAGCATCTCCGAATTCTAAACAAAAGAAAAACAGGCCCCAAACATGAATGGGGTTTCATTTCCATGCTCTGTCCCAAGACCCTATTCGCCAGCCCTGATGGTCTCTATAGTGGTACAGTGTCATGTTCTCTGCACATTTTTATTTTCATTTCACTTCTGCCTTCTGAATTTACCTCTTGCTTCTGGGAGCGTAGTGGGGGTCTCCTGAAAGGTGTTCTGTGGAGGCTGTGGTGGGCAAGGACTCATGAGTGAGCATTCACGCCAGCACGCCAGCACGTCAGCATGCCAGCATGTCCGCATGTCCCCAGATACTGGCATTCAGCACTTGGCCCACCTGCCGTGCTCCATGTGGTTTCACTGGGTTCTCAACACCCCCACACTATTCTGCCATGTGAACTGGGTTTACTTGAAACTTTCTGTCTTCATCCAAGTGTCACCTGTGGCCCTCAGTGAGGGAGAATGACCTCCAACAGGTGGTCACCTGCATTTTTCTTGTGAGAAATTTCCAGGGGCAGAGGCATGGGACTGTCAGGAACCTTAGATACACACTGTGCTTTATTTTGAAACCCCTAATGGAAATTTTTTCTCCCAGAAATTGTTTTCTTAGACACAATATGGCTTTTACTTATTGCAAAGAGAGATGTTTGGATTTTCACAGGGTTTTTCTTTACAAGGTATTGCCCAACTGTCCTACATCAATACTCCTGAAGCATGCTGCCCTACATCACTACACGTTCTTTTGGAAAGCAGGTGTGAACCACTGTCCAACGTGCTTAGCCAAAGAGGGACACAGCTGGATCTTGGACTTTGGGAGACACCTACTCAGGTGACCTCTTTATCTTTATTATAGTTCACATTTAATGCAACCTAAGCATGCAACCTTGGTTGGCCAGGCCTGTGGAGACAGGAAATACTGAAATCAGGTAGTGAGAGAAATCTGGGTCTCTTCTTGGAAGGGCTGAAATCTGCTCTGGCAGGGTCAAGCTGGCGATCTATGGAGGTCAGGTCTACGGTTGACCTCTGTGTCCACATGTTCCTCAGTAGGAGCTTGTGGAGGAGCATTGGTCTTGGCTCGGGGATCCTTCGTTCTGCTTCCCCTCAAATTTCTTCAAGCTAAAAACATAAACTTGGACTCTCTAACCTGATTAGCCTTGCCCAGCCACAGGCCCTACCTGGCGCTCTGCTTGCTCATATTTCTCTTTCTCTTCTGTATCATCCTTTGCTGCTCAGTCACCTCAGTATTGACCTCATAGCATGGGGTAGGGGTACTTGAAACTTGCCAGAGACCTGGACTCCCCATGTGAATTCTCAAGGCCATCTCTGATGGTGTTTGCAGTGGTACAGTGTCATGTTCTTTGCCCACCATCATCTATGCTATCCTGGCAGTAAGGGAGGGAGCCCTGAAAACATCAAGGACTAACATGAATGTGCTAAATTCTTGCATTTCCTGATCATATGGCATTGTTGCACTGCAGAGCCTTCAGAATTCAGTTAAGCCTTGACTTTCTCTGTACTCAGGAATGTTACAAGATGTGGGGGCTCAATGGGATGCTGGGTCACAAGTGTTTGCAAGTTGGCCTAGTGAATTCCAAAGCAGAGACTCCTTTGGAAGGGCTCCTAGGGAGTGAGGCCGACCCCTGAGGGTGTCTTTGCAGCAACAAGGAGCTGGCCTCATGGCTGAGCAGCCAAGCATTCACCTTGCCAGGTGTTGTCCCACTGCTGCTTGCCACAAACAATCCAGAGAGATGAGCTCAGGCATGTTCCAATAATTCCTTCCTGGCTTGGATAATCTCCTTGCTATGTTTCCTTTGTGCTCTCTTAGGTTCAAAATACTGTAAGACCGAATATTCTGAAATAAAAAAAGAAATCGTGGTTTTATTGTTTGAATTTGTGTCTCTTATTAAAATTGAATATTTTGCAGTTATTCCCAAAACAAGTTGTCCCTTTTATTTGAGCAGGGATGAGAGCTGGGATATTAAGGCAGGTGATGAAAGAATATTTTATGTGAACATAGTGATGCTTTTCAACTAACTTGGAACACATTAAAATGCATGTGTTTTGATCTTTTTCTGAATTAGAATATGAAAGATCAGCTATTGCCACAAACAGTGAAATAATTCATTGCTGATGCATTACAGAGAGCCAGGCTTCTAGAAGAGCTCAGAATGACACAGACCAGGTCAAATCAGAGACATAGACTGCATGTCAGTAGATTTAAATCAAAGAGACCAGGCTCTAGGAATAACGGTGACAATAGTGATTACCATAATAAAGACAGCTGCCAACCATTCTGACAATTTTTGGTGTCAGACTCCTTGCTCAACCTTTTCCATGGAGTAGCTCAGTTCTCTAAAAGGCCCACTGGATGAATCTTATCATTGTCATGCCATACTCAAGATGATGAAGTGAGGTGGGTTTAATAAGAGGCCCATGTGCCCCCTGACCTGACCCCTGACCTTGTGACCACCACTTTGCCCAGGAGCTCATTCCATACAACCACTCTGACATGGAAACGGGCTTCAGCATCCCCTGCCTCTGCCGCTGCCTTCTGGAGGAAGTGGGAATTTGTGTTGGCTCTACCTGGAATTACCCATATGCTTATTTTTTGCTTCAGTTATTTCGTTAATTGAGGCAAAGTTTTTTTGGGAGTTTTTGACATTAAGCACCATGATAATTGCCTCAATGCATCATTGTCACTTTATATGCTTGGACATAAACTTTAATGAAATTTGAAAACCCAACTCTACTGGGGTGGGGGGATGCTATTAACTTCAGCTCCATTCTTTCTTTCCCAAAGTACTTGATGGTGTATGCTTTGAGTCATAAGCTTAATCACCCAATGTATAAAATTCCCCAACTGCTGTTTGCATGACTTACAAGTCAGCTTTGGTTTTGGGCAAACTGCCTGCCCCTGCTGCTTGTCTGGGAAAGGAGGGTTTTGAATGAAATAGTCTCTTGGGTGCCTCCATCTGGTCCTTAAGCATCTTCCATGCTCACCTGGATTGCTTTGGTCTGAATGAGTCTGAAAGATGCCTATTTCAATGAATAATTTGCATATAAACTACTGTCCAGAAAATATCCAACCAATAAAGATAGTATCTAAGCGCTTTGTGCTACCTCTGGAATGTTTCTAATTTTCTCCATGTGGTCTCCAAAGATAATTTTAAGGATTTTGTGAAGTACACTCCTTGCAGATAATCTGACATATCAGTTGTATCCTCCTGGGTTTGTGGGATGGGAGTTTGGGGGTGCTGTTATCTGTTGGGTCTCAGGGCTATAGGCCCATTGATGCTCTGAGAAGTCCAGCCAGGTACTCCGGTCTGTGCAGCTGTTTCCCCACTCCAGCTGCAGAGTCCCTTGAAGGTGGGTCATACCCTAGTGGGATGGGGACGGAGGGACACTGTGAAGAGGAGGCTGAGCCAACAGTGCACATTAGCACTGTCTTGCAGTCATCCAAATGCCCTGTGTGCTCTCAGAAGGCTGTGGCTGCACTGGGGCTCAGCTGGTAGGGGAGTAGGAGTACCACAGGGCAGCAGTATAGAGAATGAGCTGTCATTTTGGCTGGAACCCATCCCTCTGGCAGGGAGGTGCTTGGCAGCCCAGGTGGGGTGCCCCTCCCCAAGATGAAATGTCTCCATCTCTTTTTAAAATTGTAAACTGAACACTTGTGGCCATTCCTGGTGAAAAAAAATCTTTGGGATATTTTAATGATCATCATTTTTGCTCAGCGCTTTAGGTGTAAAAAGGTCAGACAGACTAAACTAAATAACAGTGCCATGATGTCAATTGTATTGCATCAGACGATAAAAAGTCTGTATCTACCAGCATTGAGAGCAAGATAATTTGAAATTGCTTTGTAACAGCTTAGACTTGTTTCTTTTACTATTTTTATAAGAGGTGTGGGGCAGGCCCAGAAGCAGATACAGAAATGGGGGTGGAACATATCCTGGCTGCAGTAGAGACAGAACCCTGGCATGGAGTGGCAGTGGGTGCTAAGGAGGCTGAGGAACAGCAGGCTCTTTCTCCCCTTCCTCTGCCCTGCTGGGATGGAGCTGGGGGACATAAAATCTTTCCAGTCCCAGTATTCTTTAATGTGGTGGTAGGTTAGGTTATGGAGCCCAAAAATTTTGCCTCCATCAAGACCAGTAAGTCTCTTGAATTAAGTCAGTGAAGGAACTCATTAAGCGATGTGGTCTTTAACTTTTCTGTAGTTTAGAAGGGGAAAAAGTAGCTGAGATGCCTGGAATGAGAAAAAGAAGGAGAAAAGAGGAAAGATTAATTTAGGTTTTTAATTGACTTTGAATACTCAAGGTCTTAGTTACTTTTCTCGTTGCCGAGACCAAATATCCAGCATGCACAAATTAAGGGAGGAAAGGTTTGTTCCGCTCACAGTTTGTAGAGGTTTCAGTCTATAATTGGCTGGCTTCTAGGCAGGATGGGCATCAGAGAGGAGAAACAGCTCATGGCAAGTAGAAGACAGCAAAAGCAAGCAAGCAAGGACCGTAGCAGTTTTTTGCTTCACCCTTTAGGGTCTGTCTGGGCTAGCGGGTTAGAGGCCTGCCAGAACACTCAGTGGGCTGATGGTGTAATCACACAGCTCAGGCTGAGCACTGACTGCATTATGAATCAGTTACACAGCCATAGTATCTAGGGGCCTTGGGCTACCTCTGAATAAGGTCAGGCCACCTCTGTACAAGCCCCACCTATGACCATCTAGATACAAGCCATAACACTGGCTGTTTTTGAAACACTTCCAAATTTCTTTTATGGAAAAAAAAAGGAACACAATCCACAGAGAGGAGGATTTCCCTCCTTCTTCTGTCCTGTCTCGGTGCCTGAGAGTTTGAGGTGTGTTGTGAATTAATGGTGTCATCCTGATTCCTTGGGAAATTTGCCTGAGAAGGATATAAGAAGTAAAAGTGGGGGCTGGGGAGATAGCTCAGTAGAATAAACACTTGCCTGGCAAGTGTAAGGTCCTGAGTTCAATCCCTGATTCCAGGAAAAAAAAAAAAAAAAAAAAGTAAAAATGGGGTAAAGCAAAGCAAAAAAGAGAAAACAAAACTACCACTTACAGATAATAGTCATGTAATTTACCAGGACATACCATTTTGATGTTTTCTTTTCTTTTTTTAAATGTATTTGGTTGTTGCAGGATTTCACTACACAGCCTGGACTCGTGATATCCTCCTACTTGCAGCTTCCGCAGCGCTGGGATATAGGCATGCACCACTATGCCTGGACTCTGAGTGGCTCAGCTGCCCTGGGGGTGGTGCTGGGGTCCAACCTCGGTTCTGCGTTTGCCTAAGCTTGCCTACGCAGGTGCTTCACTCCGCTGAGCTATCTTGCTAGCTCCTATTTTGATGTTTTCTTGAGAGTGAAAGCTAATTCGGAAAAGGCAGGGAGGTGTGCCTTAGGTTGACAGGAGTGAGCTGCCTTGCGGATACCTGGGCCCGCATGTATCTGCCCCAGCAGAACAAAGTGGGAAAGATGCAGCTTTCTGTTGGGAGTTAGGAACCTTCAGGCCTCTTATACCAGAGCCATTCTCCTAAGCATCCCCAGGCAGAGGCTGGTGACAGCGCCTGGCCAGGAAGATGCCAAGAAATGGGTTTTCAGTGATGTGAGACTCACTCTAAGAGGCTGGATTTAAAAACCTGTAGAATTTTAGGTTCTGTTTCTGAATATAAAAATATAAACATTTATCAGAGTGGCAGTGCTATATATTTATATATGTCGTCTGCCTCCCTTTCTAATCTTCTTCCACCGGAAAGCCTTTGTAGCAATGAATGGAACCTCCCCTGCCTTCATGCAGCTCATTGCCTGCTGGTCAATATAGGGTGGTGCCGGTCAGGACTGGCACCCAAATAAGGTGCAAAGTGGGAAGGCTCAGATTGCCTTGGGGGCTCAGGGAGGAGTGCCTTGGCTCAGGGCTGGAGGGGAGGGGGCAGAGATGGGTCCTGCAGAGTCAGTGGTGTTCAGGAAATGGTGATGGCCAGGGGGGAGCAGGGGAGGCAGAGAGGTGATCACACAGAGACAGAAATAGTGGGTCAAACAGTGGGAGAAGGCTGGAGGCAGATAACTCGAGGTCGAGCTTTGTTTCTCAGTTTAAATCTCACTGTGGTGCTGAAAGATGCAGGGAACCTGGATTGCCATTTATAAGCCCAGGGATGAGCAGGAGCTCCAAGCACAGTTGGTGTGGTTGTGCATATCTTGTGGGGTCCCCAGGCTGTAACTGCTAGAAAGCCAGGTGCCCGGAATGTTTTGGCTACGCTCATCCTGAATTCTGCTGGACTCCAAGTAAGGTACCTTCCGAAGGATGGGGTGATGTCACATAGACTGGGTTGTGGGAATCTTGACTGACTTCAAACCAGTTTAAGGCCTGAATAACTGTGTTCTCTGGCTAAATACTTATTTTTATGAAAGAGAAACCGGGGAAATTTTCTTGATAAAAATCAACTATTCCCCAGCATGCCACACTGGCCCCACCCCGGGGGCGTGCCGAGACCCAGATTAAGACTGGGCTTGGTGGCACAGGCCTGTGATCCCAGTCCTTAGGTAGCTGAAAACAGGAGACTCAGTATGGGTCCGATCTACACAGCGAGACCCTGTAGACCCTGTATCTATTTTTTTCTATTTAAAAAATAGACAAATAAAATTAAAAAGACAAGTCAATTGTGAAGACTTTTTTTTTTTTAATTTGAGAACTGCCTTTCACCCTGAGGAAGTTTGCTATCCACACCTAAGTCCAGACCTTCTTAACGAGGCATGACTTCTTTCCAGCTCTTTGTGGAAACCATTCCATTTTCCTGTAGTTAATTTGAGGAGGCTGTGCATTTCTCATACCATGGATCATTTACTTTGTGGGAGACAGCTTGCCTGAGCCAAGGTCCACTTAGGGTTTTTGATCAAATTTTCTTTTATTCACTTGTTTACATAGAATAGCAGGTACAGATCAGCTCTTGAAATGTGACTAATTTTATATGCATTGTCCTGGCCATGCATTTTCTCCTGCTTCACCTAGCTGCAAGCCACAGCCTCCTCGGAGCTAGCACTCCTCTTTTGGACACAGACACCACAGCTGGAGCAATCTCAGCTGCCCTGGAGAGACATGTGGAGAACATTTGCATATGGATTTAGAGAACTTACCCTGGGTATAATATTTATTGAATGATCACCTCTCCAGCTTTAAATATTGGAACTTAGAGAGACCTAAAAAAAGTCACCACTTTCAAGTTCTCTTTACTAATGAAGAAGAAAATAAGGAACAGAAAAAGCCTTTTGCGATAGAGTGGGCACGCACATGTTCCATGTCTTGGGTGATATATCTATAAATAAATACCCATTTGACCTAGTTTACAGAGGTTGCAAATCTAGACTCCAGATCTGAGTGAGGTTCTCAGAAATTGGGTCTACTTTCTAAAATCAAAGTTTCCTGTCTGGATTTTCCTTTGCACCCTGAGGCAGCTGCAGCCTTCCAGTGTCACGGTGGGTCGAGGGGTCCTGACTGTGTGAAGGTGGGAGCCTCCGGGTGGTCACATTCAAACCTTGACCATGTCTTGTCTTGGTTCCATCGTACGTCTTCTGCCATCGATTCAGGCCTGGTTGGGACTTTCGACATGAGGCTAAGGTCCCTGGGGGTGACTGAACTCTTGTTTGCAGAGACAGAAAAGGCAAGAAGGGAAGGTGGTAGTGGTTATGGCTGGGCTTACTGGACACCGGAAGTTAGTAGCACCACTGCAACATTTTGTACGGCTAAACATGCATAACCTCATGGTTCACTGTGTGTTGTGTGCTACATTTTTCTCAGCATTGTAGGGGAGCAAACCAGGCCTTGAGGTTTAAAGCAGTCATCATAAGGAAACATAGCCAGGAAGGAACAGACATAATCTAGATAGCCACGCATGGTGTGTGTGTGTGTGTGTGTGTGTGTGTGTGTGTACACTCCTGGGTCTGGGCTTTTAGTCTATGTGCTCTGTCACATTTACATGCCTGTTACCCTGCCCTGTGGCTGGATGGAAGGAGAGTGTAGGCTGTCTCTGTGGAAGGCTCTTGACAGTGTTGCTCCAGGATCAGTTGCTCCTTCTGCCCTTGGATCTGTTGCTTTTGGCCTGTGCATGTTCATAAAAGCATACACCCACCCTGGGAAGTTCTGTGGTCTGCTCCGAGCTTTCTTCATCTTGACAGTGAAAGCGAAGAGCAGCATCCTTCTTGCACTTACTCCCAGGTCCGTCCTTTGAGTTGAATGAGAATTGGCTTATTATCATCGTTTTAAGGCATTTGCACAACACAGGGTAGCAGGTGGAAGGCTGTAAGGAATTGCAGGGCAACTTGAGAAAGGAGGGGTTCAAACGAGCCTCAGGCGTGACTCCACTTTGTGCTTTGCACACAGGTCACCAGCCCAGTCCTCCCTGTCTTCAGTAGTCCTGCAGCCTCCCTCCCATCGCTGTTCTACCTGGTCTGATGAAGGAGGGAAGCAGTGCGTGCTTTTCAGTATGGAGAAACTGAGGCCTGGAGTCTTTGGCCAAGTTCATTTTTAGTTGCTGCACATTTAGTTCTGAAATTTATTATTACTACATTGTTGTCTTTGCAGTTACAGAAGGGATACTTGGTTAGTGTATGCCAACCTGCAAGCTGAGTAGAACTATGTACATGGAAGATGTACCCCACAGTGGACACCTGGAAAATGATGTGGGATGTGGACATATACTTGCCCATCTTCAAGGAGGGAGGCCTATTTGAAGCTTCAGCTTGTGTCTAAATTTGGCTCTGCCTCCTCTTCCTAAGCAAATGTAATCAGTTGAATGATTTCCAGATTATTAAACAATCATATTCAATGCTTTGTTATTCACTTATATTTAATATATTTAGACAGTGATACATATACACATACATAGATACTTACATACTTAATATCTTTTTTCACTGCAGCAGTGCAGTATTGGTGGGGAGGGAGCCCTTTCTCAGTCTTGATCTGCCCCATCATGCCTCTGTCAGCTCTGCCTCTTGCCTGCAGTGTGACTTAGGCCAAGTCACTTCCCTACCCAGAGTCTCGGCTTTCCTGTGTGCATGACACGGTGGTCACACTTACCTGCATTGTTGCCAACAGCTCGCAAAGAGCACAGGTGCTTGGTTACGGCTACTTTCTTCCATCTTGTCTTATCGTACTGTTTCTCAGCTTTCCTCCCCAAAGGCAAAAGACAGATGTTCTTTCAGAGGTTCTGTAGCCAATGAAATAAGCTTTAAACTCAGTGCAGATTCTATATCATTTTGTAGTGTAGAGGAGTCTAACTTAATTTTAAAGTGATGTTATCGATGTTTAAATCTTTTTAAACCTAAAAGCCTCAGCTGGCCTTGCAGGCTCCTGCAGCACCTGACGCACCTCTGCACATCCCTGGAGGAGCTGCTGGCACACTTAACCACATAGCCCCTGGGGGACTGGTATATCCTCATGGAAACCAGGGGCCCGGGATACCTCTGCACATGGTGGGGGCCAGCACATGCCGCGGGAAGGCTTGTACAGCTCCATATACTCCTGGGGGAGGGGGATCAAACAGCTCTACAAGCCTGGCACATTTTTCCCTCCCCCTGGGTGTCCATGACCACACTGGGGTTGATGCTTAGATGATCTGCTTACCCTTGCCCTGGTAGTAAGGACCGGTTTGCCTCTGGCTGGATGGTGAATATGAATGTAATTTAAAATGTCCAAAGGACAGTTGGTCAGGTTGGCCAGTATTTTCATCAGAAAGAACTAGCTTCCAGTGAAGTGTGTTCAGCTGGCTCTGTCCTTTCAAGGGTTAAACAGATTCTTATTTTGCTTATCTTTGGAAGTAAAACAATGTTTTAAACTATTTGTATTGGCAAGACCATCTGGTGGGGAGCATGCAGCTGCTCCCCTTTCAAGGGCACCACCCCAATGTATTCATTCTAGGGTGCCATTGTGCATCTGCAGTGTCATTATTCACAGTTGGTTTTGGATGTGTAAATTCTCTGTCTGCTCAAGACCTTTCATGTCTACCATTCCTGAGAGACATCTGGGCTGGCTGTCTCTGCTGCTTTGTGGCCTTTGAGCTGGCCCTGAAGTCAGGTTGTGTGGGCAGGAGGGGCTTAGGATCAGAGCTACCCTGTTCCTGTGGGCCTCATCTGCAGCTCCTGTGCCGTGTCTTCTCATCCACTTTGTATTTGTACCAGGGAAGGATTGCTGTAAGGCAAGCAGAATGGACTGCGCATCTCTGTGGCACTGGTGCATGAGAACAAAAATGCCCCCTAGTCTGAAAATGCATGGTTATTTTTTCCAGGTTGTTAAGATTTAATGTTGTAGATGTTGGGACCCTTGCAAACATGCAAGAAAGAATGAATTTTTCCAATGCCCTAGGTTCCTGAGGTCACTGGTCTGGGTGCTAATGTGGGGCCTTCCATCTATTTTGAGAAGAAGCTGAGGGTTTCAGTGGTGAAGCAGGGTTGCCTGTGATTGCATGGCTAGTTAAGGAAGTGATGGCATAGCTGGGGTTTAGTTCATCCCCTTAAGCCCCAGCACATGCCAGGCGCAGTCTCTCATACCTGTGCAAGTCATATGCAGAGGAGGTGTGCAGCCTTACAATTCTTTAAGCCACAGTTTCCCCATATGTAAAGTGGAATTAATGCTTATACTTTCCTCTTAGGCTATCATGGCATTTAAACAAGATCATCCATCTAAACCCCAGCCAGAGGCTGGACACAAGGAATTC
Source organism: Ctenomys sociabilis (assembly GCA_004027165.1). Lineage (NCBI taxonomy): Eukaryota > Metazoa > Chordata > Mammalia > Rodentia > Ctenomyidae > Ctenomys > Ctenomys sociabilis. Next base: position 58,260 of record PVKA01004008.1, on the reverse strand, counting down.
CCAGTTGCTGTTGGTATCACTCTCATGATAAACAGCAAGAGCCCTGTTCTGTAGTTTGCAGGGGACTCATTGTGTTTTCTGAGTTTCTTTCTTCTCTCATTACTTTAGAAATTATTCACTGAGTGTCTACCCTGGGCAAGGCTCTGTGCCTGGGCTGAGGCTGCAGTCCAGCTTCTCCTGGTCTGGGAGGTAGGTAGCCTGAGGGCTAGGTGACAGCTGACATATTGCTCTGAGAGTTCCTGCTCACGTTGCTCGTGGGCCCAGGAGAGGGATCACAGACTCGGCAGCCAAACTGACCCTCAGTGGAATTCGGCTCCACCACTGTGGAGAGCTGTATGATTCTGGACATGTTTTTAACCCTGCTATGCCTCAGTTTCTCACCTAGAACTTGAGCTTCCCACGCTAACCTTGGAGAATTGTACGTTTCTGGGGTCACTGGATCCACATACTCCCTTGAAATACTTCCTGTTCTGTGGCTAAGGTCATTTTATTACCCAAAGCCATTTTAGTAGGTGGGCTTCTTAGCAAACCATGAAGCTTGTCTTAAGTAGGTTTCAGCTCAGCAGAAAACCATATTCTGTGGACAGACATGTTTAGAGTGGAAAATCTACCTGCTGATTTGAGTTACCACTGGAAAGAATAAAATGAGTGCTCTGAAGTAGGCTTTGCCCCATTAGTTTCAGAAAAAGAAAATTATTAGTTGCGTCACAGAGACCTTTAGAGTCTTTTGTGCATACTGAAATCACTGGGTGACAACTACAGCGTGAACATATTTGCAGCCTTGGCTCCTCTCTGTCCCTTTGTGGAGAAAACCTCCTACATGGTGTGGGTGACTGATCAACTTGTGCTGAGGGGCATGGGCTCTGCCCCTCCGGAAGAAAGTGTACCTTGTGAATTGACTATCCAACTTCTTCCTCAGCTAATAAGGCAAGTGCTATGCTAGCTTTGGGTGAGTAGCCTGGGAAAACAAAACAGGTGATGACAGGGTGGGGAAGAGAGGTGGTTATTAAGGAGAAATTAATTTCAGATCATATCTGTGAGTTTTAGGGCTGACAGAAGTCTTCCCAAACACATAGCTTCTGCTTACCTGTTGGGAAACAGGCCTGGGGAGAGGATACTAGCTAGACGACTGAGCAAGTCCAGATAGGGACATCTTTGGGGGAAGAGGTCGGTCTTGCTGGGAAGGTGACACCTTCCAGGCTCTGAATTTTCAAATGCATGCTGTCAAGGAAGCCCCCCACGGTGCGGGGGCATCTGGTGACTCTCCTTGATGTGCAGGGACAGAAGGATCCAGGGCTGCACTCCAAGGCCTGCCTTTTGGGTCAGGGTGGTTCCATTCCTCTCTGTGGTGGTCTCAGCTGGTCTCAGCTGCCACTGAGCCAGCCCTGCCTCTTCCTTCTTCTCAGCCCCCACCCCTTGGCCTGGGCCTCTTTGCTTTCTGTTGCTTCTTCTCCCTGCCCCCATGCTTGGCTCTGGGCCAGCCTCCGCACTTGATTCCTTGTCTCTATCCTGGTGCATGCCTGTTTCCATCCCTCTGCGCAGCCTGGAGGAGACATGCCTGAGTGATGAATAGAGTTGAAATTGAGACAGTTTAAAACTCAGTGCCCCAGGCAGACAAGGCGCTCTGCAGAGAGTGAAAGAGGCAGCCCGTTTCTTCCTCTTTCCTCCTGGCATGGTTCCCTCCCTTCCCTGGCCTGTATCTCTGTGAGATAGTGAAACTGTTCTTTACCAAAAGACTCCTGAAAGGACTGGGAGGGATGGAATGCTGCACGGAGGAGTTGCTGGACCATCTCGGGCCAGGCAGGGTGATGAGCAGAAGTCAGGATGGGTTTCTCAGTTGTATGGGATTGGGGTGGCTGGGTCTTTTGCCCTACCCTTCTCTAAGGAGCTTGGAAATTTAGAACCATTATGGGCCTCAGTTTCCTCTCATAGAGAGCAAGACTAGGCACCTGTAGGCTTGCACTGACAAGTAGGCGGCTTCCTGGAGCCTGCCAAAGTTTAACCTGGGCTCCGCCTGCACCTACCACTGTCTTTCATACTGTGAATGACTGCAGGAGAAGCCCCGAGGCATCCTCTGTGGGGTTTCTTCTCTGCCATCTTCAAGTAGCTGGTTTTCCCCAATCTTTGGGGATGGACATATTCCTAGAAGTTGGTCTACTCTGGTTAGCAATGAAGGCAGTTCTACCTTGGATAGCCATTGTGCAGGGCTGCCTTCCAGTCATCCATGCTGCTATCCTTGGTTCCCCAGAGCTACTGACCCAGCTATCAAGGCACCCTCTCTGATAATAATGCAGTGTGTGTCCCATATGGAGTCTTGCTGTAAAGTAGGCACAGGGCTGAGCATTTCATGTGGATTACCTCTTCACATTCATGCCGGGAGACCATGAGAGGTTTATGGCTATTTGCAGATGAAGAAACCAAGTCACAGGATGGTTAAGTTTGTGACCTGAGGTCATAAAATGCATACACAGTTGAACTAGCATGAAAGGTATGTCCGCTCAACTTCCAAGCCTAACACAGCGCTTTATGTTGACTGCTGGGAAATCATGTTTGCTTTCATCTCCACCTTTCTACCAAGTTGAGAGTCAATGGGCTTCCTGGGTGAAGCACCCTGGCCAAGATGCAAGGGTGAAAATGTCTGTTTCTTTTAGATCCTGTTTGTGGAATTTCCAAATGCTAACACTGATTACGTTAGGTAATCCTTACTGCAGACAAAGTGTGGAAAGAGCATCCCACACATGAGGAAAGACAAAATTGGGCAAAGAAGCCACAGTGGTCTGAAGAACGAAAAGGCTTGCTCAGGGAGAGAAAGCAAGGGAGAAGTTACAGTGACTCTGCAGAGAGGCCAAAAGGAAGGTGCATCTTTTCATCAGGAGGTGGGGCGGTGGGTTTAGTTGCCCAGAGAACTAAAACAGAACAGGGATGGCTGTCGTAAACACATGCGTACCGCAAGATAAGCTGGTGGCTGACTTTGGGACATTGTGCTCCGATTTGAGCTAGGCTCTCCTCTGGGTTTCTAGCATCCTTTTAGCCTGTCAGTTTCTGGCATTCTCAGAGCAACTCCTTAAGCAAAAAACCCTGATTCAATGGCTTTGCTGCCATCTCTGAGTGACTTGCTTTGGCCTGCATTACCCCTAATTTTGTTTACTGGGACAAACACACTTCCTGAAACTCATAAACCTGCAGTTATTCCAGTTTAACCTGGAGTGGAGTGTGTCTCTTAGTTTTGTCAAGGGATAATCTGTCCGTGGGCAGCCTCAGTCATTTTGAACAGCAGCTCCTTATTCTTTCTCCCATATCCCTAGGGATGGTCTGGGCTCAGCTGGGTGCTGGCTGCTTGTGGGGGGGGGGGGTGGCAGTGCTCAGCCTGGTAGCTCTGCTGCACGCATCTCTCATTTTTCTTTCAAGCCCTGCCATCTTCTTCCCTGGCAAAAGCAAAGGTGCCAAAGGCCAGGTGACCATATGGCCTTCATGCCTGGGCTTATGACAGAACATGGTCCTTCTTGCCTCCTTCTTTTCTTTCTCTTAATGTATTTCATACAGGGCCTCACTATGCAGCTCAGATCCTCCTGTTTTCAGCCTCCTTAGTGCTGGTATTATGGCACCATTCCTGATCTCGGTGGCTGCTCAGCGTGCCCGGGGAGCAGGCCTGGCATGGCGTGTGGTGCCCGGGATCGAACCCCGGTTCTTGCACTTGCCTAAGCAGGTGTTTAGTCTGCTAAACTATCTCCCCAGCCCTCTTGGCTCATTCTCTTGAGTGAAATGAGTTAACCAGTTTAAGCCAAAGCTTGAAGAAATAGTCTACTCCTTTAGTGGATAGAACAATAAAGTCATTTATGAGACAGAGAGCATAAATACAGGGAGACCCATCATAAACAGTAATAAACTACCACATATTTACAATGTGCCAGGACTATGCCTATGTAATACTAAGCAATGTTTATTGAACACTTACTATGACCAGGTATTCTTTTGAGCATTTTACTCAAATTAGTTCATCTAATGGTTACTGCAGTGGCATGATATAGTTATTTCCAATTTAAACCTCAAAGAAACAGGGAGGAGACAATTTTACTGTCCTGGGTAAGGTCTAGTCTGGGCAAGTTGGCTCCTGTAGTCAGACTCTTAACTCCAGGGCTGTCCATGGTGTCTTGCACACAGGGATGTCATTTGAGAACCCAGAAGCCCAGACAGCTTAAGGAGCTAATCTGAGATCACTAGGTCCACATGGGCTTGGGATCCTGACTATTATGGCCACTTTTTATAACCCTTTCCACTGTACTAGAGGCCCCTGTCCATCGGAAGTGTAGCTTTATTCTGCTTACTGGATACTGTGCTGTGGTTGTAAGTGTGAAACTGCAGGTGTAAGACTGAAACTGCTAATTTTTTGTTTGTACAGAACTCCTCAGTCTGTTAGCTTGTTCTCATTCTCAGTGACAATCTTATATATTTGGGCTAAATGTAAAAAAAAAAAAATCCTTCACTTGTTGATTAATATTCTTTGAAAAAAATGTATTTCCTTATACATAGCCCAAAGAAAGATATCAGCATTTAGATATACTAATCAGAAGAGGGCTTTGTGTTTTAGTAAAGGTTAATTAAGACCCATCAAAATTTTTTTTTCTGTAAAACATAAAAGTAAAATAATGTAATTAGCTATTTTTTCCTGCCTCTCCCCAGAGGGCAGATGTAAATGTTCTTCTGAAATGAAGCTATTTATTTTAATCCATCCAGATTTCTTTTGAAGTTTCATACATCTTTCTTCTGCTATATCAGCTTATAGCTACAATAATTTAATAAGTTTTTCCTAGGGTGAAATTGGATGCCCTTTATCGATCTTACACTAAGGGGGCATTCAATTACCTAATCTAAAGCGGTATTTCTGGATCTCTCAATTACAATTTTGTTATAAATGGCCCACTAATGATGCCTGAGGTACAGAGGTTAATAGGGGGCACCCAAGCAAAGGCTGGGTAATTGAATGCTTTCTATGTGGGGATCGCTATCTGATCACTGTGGTACCGAGTTCCCACAGTTATAACCTACATCCGTAGGGCACAGAATGCAGCCCAGGTTGAGAAGCAACTTAACTGAAATATAAACCTCGGTGCTTTGCTTCAATACATGAATAGAAAGGCCGAGAAGCTGGTCTAATCTGAGTCTGCTGGCACTAAATGTGGTTGCTGCAGACCGGTGAGGTGCGCGGGGCGGGGGGCGTGCATTGCTGGCTTCAAGGAGGACCATCTGAGCATTAGGTTTCCAAATGGCTGCTCCTGGGACAACCTGTGGTACCTGGAAAGGGCCAATTAAGGAACATGATAGCAATCCATTTTCCTTCCAGTACAGTCACATTAATTTGATTATTCTCCAATGAGTTGTGTCATTTAATAGCCACACACATTGTAAAGACCCTTTTGAAAGAATATGCAGCGTGCTTCCCTTTCTGTACTTGGGCAAATCCTGATTCTGCCATCTAGTCTCGTCAGCCCAATCCTCCAAGGACGTACCCCGCAACGGGACTTGGAACCACTCACTCCCCCATCTTCTTTCCACAGTGCCTCGTGTCCTCTGGCTCTGTGGGACAGACCTCCTTGCTGTCGTGGAGGCTTCAGCTCAGGTGTCTCCCTGAAGTCACTTCTTCCCTGGTCAGCTTGCGCATCGTACGTTTCCTCCAGCGTAGCTGTTCTCATCCTGTGCATGACTGCACCCCCTGTCCTGGGACATTTGACCATGTCTGGAGATATTTTTGGTTGCTGCATCTCAGGGCAGGAGGGCTACTGGAATGTAGTAAGCGAAGATCAGGGATGCTGCTAGACACCCTGGCATGCTTGGAGTGGCCCCCACAGCAAAGAACTACCCAGCCCAAGTACTGCACGGCAGCGCTGCCTATCCTGTTTTGATGGTTTTAATGTTTTCTGCCTTTTCATGTTCTTCATAGCCCTTCATTGGCTCCTGAGATTATCTTACTCGCTTGTAATTTCTTTATGTCCTACTGTCCTCAAGTCCTCAACCCCTTGGGGAACACAAGGCCAGGTGGGAAGAAAGCCCTCTAGCTTACTTCTGCATGACTCCATCCATGTGGGGAGAGATTCTCAGGAGCTCCACACCCCTGGGCCCTTCACTTTCAAGGCTGTTAGCAGTGTACTGGCCATAAGATTGTTATTTTTGATCATTTTTGTTGTGGTGCATTTTATGTGCATTTTACAGTGGCTGTATGTTTTGGTTATGCTCATAAGTGTAAGGTATTTTAATATTTTTTCAAAGAGCTCCCTCCTACCCCCTGGAGGTATTTCCAATCCCTACAAAATTCTCCAAATGGCCAAGGGCAACTGGGGAGTCCTACTGTTCAGTTCATTTCTGACAGCAACCTCCTGGAATTTAAGAACTTGATACCATGAGAGTGGCTCTGTTTCACATGTCATTCTCAAGTACTGGGCCCCTGGGAAACCCATGCTTCCATCCAAATTGGCCACAGAAGTAGAGGGGAGCTCCCACAACTTCCTGTGGAGGTTTGGAAATATGCTAGGAGGACTCATTGTGTTTAGAAAGTGCTTTCCTCAGGATCAGCATGCTATTGTGGCATTTAAGAGTAGCCAGTAGGAGAGATTCTCCGGGCAGGGGCCGAGGAGCTTCCTTCCCTTCCTTGCTCTGAGTGCTGTCTTGGATCTGCCAACCCCAAAGCTCTCTGAGGATCCCCGTTGTTCAGCGGTTTTTGTGAAGGTCTCATTACAAATGCAAGACTAACTGATCAGATCACTGGTGATTATGACTTCATCCTCCAGCCTCTTTTTCCTTCTACCTGAAGGGCGAAAATGCCACGCTTCTAACCAAGGCTTTGTCTTCCTGGTGATCAGCTCCTATCCAGAATCTTCCTTGTGGGGGACTATGAATCATCTAATTCCCATAAACTCAGGAGTGCTTGAGAAAAGTTTGTTAGGAACAACAAAGCTTGTTGCTATCACTTGGGAAACCAAGTATTAGGTGCACCAAGCACAGAGGATGAGTGTGTTTGTGTGTGTGTATGTATGTATGTATGTATGTATGTATGTACGTATGTGTATGCACCCTCCCATCTTGCACTGGCTTCAGGTTCCCATACTTGCATGTGTCTGGCACACAGCTTTCAGAATGTATCTGCTGAAATAGTGAATTTCAAGAGGAGGTGAGGAGCAAACACTGCGTCAGAGTGTTTTCCTGAGGCAGCTCCAATTGTCTTCCTGATTATTTATGTTTATGAAGTGAGCCTTAGAGTAGCCGATGTGGCTAGAAGTACAGCTGTCCAGAAAGATGTGGGGCCAGGCATCACCCTCAGTCTGCCCCAACTCCCCAAATTTTTTGAGATGATCTGCCTGCTGCACCCTCCCCAACAAGTTGCTTGAAACAGGACCTCTTTGGTCTTGCTTAGGAATGTTTTGCCCAATGGTGTCCAGATTATGCATGCTCTTGTCTTGTGGCTTCAAAGTCCATTGTGTTTATTTGTTTAAAAGCTAATCTAATTAGACCTTCCAGAGGAGAAAGACAGCACAAACTCCCTCCTGCAGAGCTCCTTGTGGGAGGCTCACTCTTAACCAGATTTGGTCTTGTCTTCTATATGTGAAGGAATGTTTTCTTGGCTTTAGTGATAGTTTCCAAGTAGGGGATCTTGCCCTTTTGTTTCTTTAGTTTGGAAAAATTATTTGGACCCAGCTATGAGTCAGGAGTGATTGAGCAAGTTGGAAACAGAAGTTTGAGCCTTGAGGCTCCTGATGTGCCTGTCCAGCTGCCCTAAGGGATGCAAGAAGGGACAGTGGAGTCAGATGTTTGGCCTGGTATCTGGAAGAAGCTCCTCCTCACCTCCCTTCTCCTCTGTACTCCTGTAAACTTCCTGCCTCTGCCTTAGCTCAGTTCTTCTTCTTCTTTTTTTTTTTAGTACATTTTAAAAAAATGGCTTCTTTTGTATATTTGCAATACATACAGGTTACAATCTTCTTGAGGAGTAGGTATACATGCATACATACATGTATAATACAGTTAGATTCTTGTGTTTTAATTTCCATTCTTGCAATGTCAGAAGTTATTGACTTGAGTCTTTTACAGCTCAGCATAATAATATGGTTTTACTTCTTATACTTCAGTTTAACACTTTTCTGCTGGATGGTTAAGACCAAGATAAAGCAAGACCTACGTAACAAGAATTATAACTTTTGTATCTGATAAAGGTCAGTCAAATCCCCTCAAGATTTATCCTGAGACCCTGTACCACAGTTTGTAGATCCTTTGTCTGTGTCAACCATGTGGATGAATCACGGTCATTGTTTGACCAATTTGCTTTCTGTGAAAGCCTGAGAGAATGTTTTCTCTCCAAGTGACTCTCCTTAGGCATACTGTACATCATAGATCACTTTCCTCTTTGGCCCCATAATCTTGATTAGAAAATTTGGGGCACAACTGAGTTGCATGATGTTACAGTATAGGTTCTCCTATATCCTGAGTCTTAATTGACCTTGAAAGGCTAAGGACCAGCCCTTTTCACAGTTTCATTGCGATCTTTGGTAAAAATTAATCAGTCAATGTTTTTCACAAATTCTGAGTATTGTATTTCTCCAGTGTAGACCTATAGGGCTTACTGGCATATTAAAATTTTTGTTGTAAAGAATTCTGTGTAATTTTGTCCATCCCACCTTTTCTCTAAATAATTCCAGCAAAGATACTTGCTGATGGCATGCAGAATATTTTGAGTGGAAGATGTTTTCAGAAATACTACTTGGTTATTTTTTGACCAAGGTAATTTAAGAGAAGATGATTGTTTGGTTCAAGAAAAGTGAAAGCTTCTTGCAGTAGACCCTGATTGTTTAGTCCTCTGGTCAGTCAGAAGGATAATTTATTATTACCTCTCGAGGGACAATAAAGATTGCTGGAGGAGGGTATGTGTAGAATTGCTGGTGAGTCTGCCATCTTTAGGTAATTTCAGTCCCTACAGGAAAAATAATGTGGCAGGGGATCTGTCACTTTTTATTGCACTTCAAATGTTCTTGGCATTCACTGACAATTAAAATTTATAATATAGTTGATGATGCTATTGTTATCAGTTATCTACCTTTTATGGAATGCTAAATATGTGTCAGTCATTATGCAGACTCTTTACATATATATTAACTAATTTAGTGCTTGTTACAAAATTGTAATGGAGACACGTATTATTCTATTTTTACTGGTGTGAAAACCACAACTGACCGACTGGTAGGATGGCTTGCTTAGGGTGAGGATGCATGCACGTAGTTGGGGGTCTATCAGACTAGAAACCAAGTAGGTCTCCTTTTGCTCATTCAATAGGCCTTTTATGGGATCTACAGAGAAATGTCATTTGGGAAACAATACATTTTACCACCATAGGATTGTGTTAATGGATTTTTAAGAATCACGTCTTCCCTAGGATGATGAAAGTGAAAAATTATTTCAGGGGCTGAAGTTTTCACTGCTCAGGGGAATATTGTACATTGGATTTAATTGCTTAATAACTTAAAGTCAAATGGCTTTTTAAAAAAAATATGATACACTCTATTGAAGGAGAGAATCATTTCATTGTTTCTAAATTTTCATTAACTTTTCCTTCCTAACTGACAGTAAAGGCTAGTTCTATTTAACAGATTGGGAGAAAAAAAAACCCTATTGCCCTGCTTGTTCTCATACTAAGCACCTTTTTATAATTATTTTTTATACAAATACCATTGCTGTTTCAATTCATCCTTCAAGTTTATAGCTGTGACTGCCCAAATATGAGAAGGATCTCAAAGCCCTGGGTAGGACTCCAAGCTGCCGTAACTTAGATGTATGATGGCAGAGGTAAGAGAACGTGAGGGTTTGCACACAATACATCATTCTGGACATGGTACCAGTTATTGGGACCACATTTGATGGCAGAGATCGAACCCCAAAGCCAAGCAGAAGGATCTGGAACCTTCCTTTAATCCCGTATGATTTTCTTGACTTGCTTGTGACCACACAAGCTTGTTGGCTAAAAGTGAGAAATGGAAAAGCAAAATGAACATCTATTTTTCCCTGGGTTTTGATTGTTACTGCATTATGTAATATGTCTTATTTTATTTATGTTTAGGTAATCTGACATATTTAAGAGTTTGTTCCCTATGAAGAAAAAAACATCCCAAAGGAACACAGAATGCAGAGCTAGAAACCTTCCAGGCATCTCTATGGCTGGCGTGCTGGGCCACCTGTCCAGGAGAAGACCATGATATCTTCAAGTCTCTGGTGTCTCTCTATGTTTGCCAGTGATACTATTTCTCCTTTTTTGTGTGCAATGGGAAATACTTGAATGACAGGCAGAATTACTCCTGTACTCCCAACACCCTCCACGATCCAGTGGCTCCAGCAGAACATGACAATTAGAGATCACTTCTTTTCGTTGTCTTCCAGAACTGAACTAAAGAATGTACTTCCTCCTTCACTAGTGCATTGCTGGCTGCTCACTGTTATATTTTTTCTCATTGCCTTTGCTTTCTGACCATCTTACATAATCACAAAACGTCCTTACAATTTCCGGTCATACGTGTCAAGACTCCTTGGGGGATTTGCCTATGGCTCACTAAGCCCTTGGCCAAAGGGCTCTACCATGAGGCACTGCATTAATTGCTGCATACAGTTGTTACCCGACAACACGCACAAGGAGAAAGTTGGCTGCCAAGGAAGCCTTCAGCACAGTCACCAAGCGTGCCCCACGTGCAACGGAGAGAATAAGATTCTGTTTCATGTAGACAGTAAGCAGATGAACTTGCTTGCTGTTCTGGAAGTGAGGACTGAAGGGAATGAGAACTGGGGAGGTTTTTTGCGCTTTAAAAAGGGCAAGAAATGTAGTCTTATTTTTGGTCTGATAATAATGACCTTGGTGATGGCTTCTTACATTCTTTCTGGGGTCCACCAGGAACTTCTCATCTCATCTCCCTTCCATTATGGAGGATTCCCCAACAATCCTAGCTTGATGGATGGTGAAAACCCCAGCGATATGAAAGAGCATCATTACCAACCCTCTGTAAATAATATTTCATACGTGAAGGACTATCCAAGCATTAAACTAATTATCAACAGCATCCAAGCCAGGATTGAGTTCACAACCAGGCAGCTCCCGGACTTACAAGATCTTAAGAGACAGGAGCTGCATGTGAGTAGCATTGTGTCGCTGTCAATTGGTTGACTTAAAAATGGCTACATCCTTTCCTATCACCATCTTTGAGAACATAAAAAAAAGAGGGATTGAAAGGTTTCTCAGCTGTAGCAAGGATACTCTGACAGCCTCGTGGATCAGAGCACACTGTTTATACTATGGAACCCCAAAAAGAGAATTTGCTGTTCTGGATGGCTAGGCTAGAAATATTTAAGAACCACCCTTCTTCATAATTGCATTCTAGGACTTCTTGCTTAGAATGAAGTCATGGTGATTAAAGTTGACTTTGCAGACCACAGTCATTTAGATTGAGTGCAATCTGATTTTTTTTCTTCTAGTTTGTCTTCATCTGTATTTTTGTTTCTAAAATTAATTTAAATATAGAATTAGTAAAAAATTCCACCTGTTTAATTAGATTGCTCTGTGTGTGTGTGTGTGTGTGTGTGTTGTGAATGGGAAATACATATTGTGGTAGAATATTGCTTAAACCTTTTATCTTCACTATTTAAAAAAATTAAAGAACTTTATTTTGGGATAAATAAAACATACAGCCATTGGCTATCTACCAACATTAGCCTTATTTTGTCTTTGAGTGATTGTGAAATATAGTTCAACTTTGAACATTGTAATCCAGTTTAAGGCATAATTACATTGTGATTAGAATGTGTGTTCACTAATTGTTCTTTTCCTTTGGCATGTTTCCATCCTTTGTCTTTATTTCAGATGTTTTCTGTCATCCCCAATAAATTCCTTCCCAACAGTAAGAGCCCCTGTTGGTACGAGGAATTCTCTGGGAGAAACACCACTGACCCCTACCTCACCAACTCCTATGTGCTCTACTCCAAGCGCTTTCGCTCTACCTTCCATGCCCTGCGCAAAGCCTTCTGGGGCCACCTGTCCCATGCTCATGGGAAGCACTTCCGCCTGCGCTGCCTGCCACACTTCTACATCATTGGGCAGCCCAAGTGTGGCACCACCGACCTCTACGACCGCCTCCGGCTGCACCCGGAAGTGAAGTTCTCCGCCATCAAAGAGCCACACTGGTGGACCCGTAAGCGGTTTGGTGAGTTCCATGTATGCTCTTATACATTCCCTCTTTCATTACATCAGCACACTTTAGAGCTGGGGCTGGGGCCAGGATGAGGCTCCCTGAGGAAGCAACACAGGGGAGATGAGAAGATGTACTGAGACACAGAGATCTAACACTTCACCTGCGGCCAGGCAGCTGTTTTGGTCTACTTTGTGTTGCTGTACCAAAACACTAGAGGCTGAGTAGTTTAAAAGGAAAGAGATTTGACTGACAATGTTGGGCTGAAGGGCACAGACTGTCATGCTGCAGACCTGGAGAGAATCCCCTGGCTACGAGTCAGTACTGCAGAGAAAGGAAGAGGGCCAAATGCAGAAGAAGAAGAGGAAGCTAAGTGCTGGGTAGCTTCGCTTTGTAATAACCTCACTCCGGCAGGAACTTGTTCACTCCAGAAGACTAGCATGAATACCTTGACAGTGTATACTGACCTGATGCCCTTCTACTAAGTCTCTGTGCTTAAAAGTCCCATCTCTTGAAAACATCACCACACTGGTGACCAGCTGTGTATAGCAAATGTAACATTGGAGCACACACACACAAACCATTTTCAAAGTGTAATAATAGTTTACAGGCAAAGACCCTCCAAGGGCTGAAAGCCACAAGGAGGAATTGAGTACCAGCTATATGGAGAACAGGGGCAGGTGTAGAACAGTCGGCTCTTGCCCTGAAGAACCTTGGCATATGATTATGGGATGAGCTGTACCTGCGGGAGTCTTGACCAGTGAGAAGTGGCCCACTGGGCTGTGGTGGCTGGTGCCTAGTTCTGTGCTACTTCACAGGAGCCCCCATACCTGGTGCTTTGTGCCTTAGTTTCAGTGCCCAGCCTGTTTGCATCTTTTGGTCTGAAACCCAAAAGATACAGCATTAGGGATCCTGCTTTCTGCACCCTTTGCCATGCAGTTGGCCCTGGCAGCCACCCATCCTTCTCTGTGTGGCTTCTGCTCCAGCTCAGCCATAACCACCCTGTAGCCTTCTGGTCACCGTTTCCTCTCCATGACCTTTCCCTTCTGCCAGAAGACATTCGGTCACTGGAGCAAAGGGTGATATATGGTCTGTTGTCTGCCAGTGTCTGGGCGGGGGCACAAGGGTGTTTGCTGCATAAAGGATGTGCAGAAGAGAATCTTCAAGGTTTTCTTTATAAATCAGTTCTGAATGTGCCCTGGCAAAGTCTAAGGGTGTGCAGAGTCCTTTCCCTCCCTATTGATTTTACACTTTTGATGTTCACCCTGGAGTGAACAAAAGTAGGGTTTGTTTCTTGATTGATTTAAGTGGCCCCCATGATAGCCAATGTCACATGTCCATATGCATTGGCCAGACATATCTGGGTATACTCTCCATAGGGTGCTCCCAGTTTCCCACTGGGAGAAGAGGGGAAAAGCAGGATGAGCCTTGGAAGCTGGTATGCAATGTCACCTTGAACCAGCTGTTGCTTTGTCCGTATACACTGTCTTTCTGCTTTATAATAACTTTGGTAGTTGTAAACACTACCTGGAAGTGTGTTTTGAAAATGTTTACAAGTGAAATTTATTTACTTTTAAGGCAAGGGGAAAATTTAGGCTGTATGTAGCCAATGCCAGAGTCTGTCCACTCATTTCCCCTTACTTTTCAGACAAATAAATGGTAGACTGCTTGATTGATGAGGTCTAGAGCTAGAATGTCTGCTGGTTAGGCCCCGGTGAAGAAAGGTACTATGAATTTGATTGACTACTGTTCCTCTTGACAGGAGGCGCTCTCATCTTTTCTTGTTTGATAATATTATGTGGATCCTATAGCCCCTGATGTCTGGTCACTTTACTGATAAACATGGTAACCAGCCCCTAACTCTGGCTCCCTGAATAAATGCATTTGTAGCTCTTGAATAGGTGTGCCATCCTTTAAGCAGCCACTGCCCAGCGGTGCTGGTGCCCCTACCCTTGAAGTGTGCACACACTGAAAGACAGCTGGTGAGCAGAGGCTCCACCCCATCCCATGTGCCCCCTCTTGAGGCTTACCTGACTTGGGCCTTGTGCTGCTATCACTGGGCTTCTTAGGACTTTCCCTCCTTCTCTGGTCACCCCAAGAAGCTGCCACCCTATCAGTGGCAACTTTATCCTGAAATTCCTGCTTCTTGCTTTCTGTAGGAATTGTCCGCCTGAGGGATGGGCTTCGAGACCGTTATCCCGTGGAAGATTATCTGGACCTCTTTGACTTGGCTGCACTCCAAATCCATCAAGGACTTCAGGCCAGCACTGAGAAGGAGAAGGGCAAGATGAATCAAATCATTATTGGTAGGGTTCCTGTGACCCTTGTAGGGATTGGAGGGAGCAACTGGCTGACCTTCTGGGTTGTGTCCTGCTCTGCCTCACCTGAGAATTATTCTCCGATACCTGCAGGTGACTGCGATGGCCTCTCTACCTGGCCATCATCAAACTCTTACTGTCACTCCTGTGTGAAATGTTCACATCCCCCATACCATTTCTAAGACTCAGAAATGTCTAGTCAGCTTTCTAATTACATGCAGACTCAAGGACAGCTGAGGTGGCTTTTTAAATGAGTTGCCATAGCTTTATTTTTATTTAAACTAGGCAGACTTGACTTCCTTTCATAATCTGCTGATCTAAGCTTGGATGGAAGTTCGTCAGTACAATGGATTTTTCATTTCATACTCAGGCTTTGGTAACTCCAGCTGCTGTGAACATGTCTACTCCTGAAGTATGCAGAGCTCACATGGTGTCTGGGACGCATCACTGTTCAAAGGGTCTCATCCTCTCCGTCATAGTGACTCTGGCTTTTTTTTTTTGTGTGTGTGGAACTGGGGATTGAACTCAGGCCCTTTTGTTTGCCGGGGAAACTCTTACTCTACTGAGCCATCTCCCCAGCCATCGTAGTGACTTTGGGCATTAAAATGAGGTTGCTTGATTAATCACTTGTTTTATTTTTATTTTTTTTCTTGTATTTTAGGGAAGGGTCTACAGGGTGTTCAGGGTCTCACTACTAGATCGAACTTGTAGTGATTCTCCTGTTTACAGCCTCCCAAGTGATGGGATTACAGGCACGCGCCACCATGCCCAGTCTTATTTGAAGTCTCAGCGTGCTCCGGGGGCAGGGCCGGCATGGCAGGCCCAGAGATCGAACCCTCAGCTCCTGTGCCTACTTTCAGGTGCTTTAATTTGCTGAGCTATTTGGACGGCCCTTAATCACTTGTTTTAAAAGTTCACAAAAATGTTTTATTATATAGATGCATTCTTTTTACATGTACTTTTGTTGTATATATTTAGGTGTACACATGAAGTTTTGATGTACGTGGTGAAATCATTCCTATAGCCAAGGAGGTTAACATACTTACCTTTTCACATAGTTCCCACTCACCTATCTTCCTTGGAAGGTAAAAGCACCTGGAATCTGCTTTCTCAGTAGATTTCCACTCTGCAACTCAACATTATTAGCTGTACTTGTTCAGCCAGTATAACTCTTTTCTTGTGCATTCCGCTTGGGATAAGGGATTTATCTACCAATACTTTCTGAATGAGGAATATAATCATTCATTTTGCTTAAATTGGTTACCTGAGGCAGTGATCTATTTTTTATTTTCCTAGATCTATTATATTTTGATCCTCTAAATTAAATGAATCTCTTAATGAGCAGGGTGAATTGTGAGCAACCACTTGAACAAGAATGTTTTTGGAGACTCTCATGGTTAGGGAGAGGCATACGTGCCTCGGCTTGCACTGGTTCATTTTTGTTTTAAGCTCAGAAGTCATTTCGAGCCAGTGAAATTGTGCTCTATGCCCTCGGTATAAGCTAGATATTAGTTTTTGTCTCTTGCAAATTTGGGGGTCTAAACACCCCAGATAATAAGTTTGATTAATGTTTCCCTGTGACTCCGGTATCACATGCTTGTAGGAATATCTCAGGTTCAATGAAAGAGCTAAAAATGTTCATCTTAGGACCAGGAAACAGAGACTTGGCTAGTAAGTGGGAAAAGAAAGCTTTCTGTTGGTTTTCTGATTTTAGTTACTGCTCACTTATAAAAAGAACAAGAAATAAAAATGCCATAGTGATATTTACTTCAATCAGGATTTGCTGTGTTTAATGGTAGTTTCATGGTATAATAGGCAGGGCGGAGTAGTGGATGACACGCTGGCATCTGGCCTTGTCTGTGTCATAGCCTGGTGTCATGGGATAAGTCAAACTTTGGTCCTGAACTTGGTCAACATGTCTGTAAGAGGGAAGAGTTAGAGCAGATCAGTTCTAGTCTTCTGTCAGCCCTGGAATATGATTTAGTTTTGCTTTTGTTCTTCCTTTCAGTATCCTTGGCAGGAAGTTCTTAGCCTGGTGCCTCTCAAAGTGGGCATTTTGTCATCAATCTAGCAGTGACAGACATGGAGGAGCCTCAGGACTCAAGAGGCCAGGAACTTGGACTGTGGACATGTTAAAAAGTCCCAGCATCTTTGCACATGGCACTGTGACCTGTCTTTTCTTGGCAACTCATGTGGTAGCTGATAGTTCTTGAATTGTCTATCTTCACCTTAGATTATGAGGTCTAACAGGGAAGGGTCTAATCTGTCTAGTTCCCTTTTTCTGTCCCTAGTGCCAAGCACAATGAAGGGCACAGATTAGAATCACTCAGATGCTTTCTGGGCAGATGAATGACAGAGATGAATGGACATCAGTAAACGGACACATGGCTGTGTAGTTAGAGATGGTTTCTTTTTGAGATCTGACAGAATTTGTGCTAAGTTAGTTTTAGATACTTCACATCTCTTTTATATTCATTATTCATTGTGAGGAGAGTTTTCAAAGGACTTCTGATTGACTTGTCTTTTCTGTATCCTAGGGTATTTCCTCTTTAAAAAATAAGAAAGGAAGAAAGGCTAGAATAGAACAGAAATGTTCACCTAACATGATTACATATCCAGGAGAAGAAACTGGGCCTTGCTAACTTCTTGCATGATCATAATATGCTGATCAATGACCAAAGAGATTTAATCTTTTAGTTCAGCTTTTCCCAGAATAAGTGCCTTGCAGGTTATTGTGTCGTCCTATGCATGGTATCCAGAAATTGTATCACTGATTGACTGATTTGCTTTTCGTCCTAAATGTCTGAAGGTAGTCCTAAAAAAATCATGGAGTTTGGTTCAGTTTTAGAGTCATTGCAGTTGAAATGCCTGTGTCTCAGCCTCAGCTCTGTCCTGTGAGGTAGGCTTAATAGTCTTGTCCTTTGGCCACATGAACTTGGCCTCCAAAACAGGGGCTGGGATCTGTTCACACAGCTGGCACTGAGTGAAGATAGTAGACAGCAGTGGATAGAGAGACCTTGAGGCCAAGGCTCTTGTGCTTTTGGCAAAACATCTTTGTCACAAGACCTAGAATGCACTTCTTTACTATTAGTATTCCAGGAAAGATAAATCAAAATTGCATCCAGTTTCCTAGTGAGGGCTAGTTCCCCCAAACTACTCTTTTTCTCTCTGATCCTTCTCAAAGGAAGCCATCTAGAATATTCTCAGTAGGCCCTTCAAATGCCACAGAGCTATGAGCTAACAGCAAAATTAAATGTTGAGAAATTAAGGGGCTCACAGGGATTGTGTTTTTGTTCACCCTGAAGAAAGGGGCTAGGGAGGGGCATTAAGTGTTTCATGGATTCCTAGGTTTCCAGATAGAGGCTTGGAGTAGGAGTAGGGGTCACCACAGCAGGGGTGGGCACCAGGCCTCCTGTCTGGAGTCCCATCTGCCAGGGGTGGCTGTTGGGCTTGCCTGTTATGGGGGCTAAAGAGGAAAAACAGAAGCTGGGCTTGGCCTCCAACATGCAGTGGGAACCTGCACCCTGTAGCCCAACAGCTGCTCATCTGCAGAACTTCTATTTCCAGGGGAGGCCAGCGCTTCCACCATGTGGGACAACAATGCGTGGACTTTCTTCTATGACAACAGCACAGACGGAGAGCCGCCATTCCTGACCCAGGACTTCATCCACGCCTTTCAGCCAGACGCCAAGCTGATCGTCATGCTCAGGGACCCTGTGGAGAGGTGAGTGATTCTTTTTTTTTATGTTTGGGATGAAAAGAGAAGGCACCTTGGAGAGCAATGTTTCCTTCCCATCACTAACAAGATTTTGCTTCTATTTAAAAAAAAAAAATAAATAGGCTTAACTTGCACTGTCACTGCTATTTCTCATGTAAATATTATTCTGGAGGCAATCTTCTTTCCCTTTAAACAAATTGTAGATTGTTTCCTTTGCAGTCCTGACCCTTCTTTGTGGGCTGTGGCCTCCTCCAGGTTTGACCTGGGAGTGTGGGATGGTTCCTGGTGCTGCCAGAGCTTGGGTTCACCCTTAAGATCAGTGGTGTGGGACTTGTCTTCTTGTCCAGCTCCCAGAATTCCATGTTTCCTGACTGGGTTGAAGCCTTTTTTCCTTGTCAGTTGTGAATATGCTTTCTCCAGTTTTCCTTGAGACAAGAGGAAGAAATAAGCTGAACACTGCTGCTTTGTCTTTAAGATCTGGGGTTTCCTGGGCTGGATGCCCTGAAGCTAGTGCAATACTGATAGGTGGGAGGTAGCCTGGCCAGCTCAAGGCAATGCAGAAGCCATTGGTGATGCTGCGTGGATTGTGGATCGCAGAAGGCAGCCAGACCCCTAATAGTATTTAGTCCAGGGCTCACTGTAATACTTAGACCTCCAGTTTAACCAGCACCCTCTGAAGCAGGATTTCCCACCCACCATGGCCATTGTAGGTCAGGACAGCACAGTTTTTCCTATTTTGAGAACAAGCCTGACTGTTGAGACTATGCATATTTTAGTCCCATTTCTTTTTTATAGAGCCATGAAATCCAAGGCTAATCCTTTCAGACTGGAGATCTTGTCAGATGTTTAAGCACAGATATTTGTCTTTTCCTTTGGATGCACCGTGTTTTGTTTTGAGTTGAATTATGTCTGCCCTTCCCCCACAAAGACACGCTGAAGTCCTAGATTATATATATGACTGTGACCTTATTTGGATAGTGGATCTGGGCAGACACCCTCAAGTTGCGGCTCTACTGGAGTACTGCCCTGTCATAAAACACAGGGATCATGCCTGATGTGACTGTGAGCCAAGGCATGCCCGGGATTTCCAGCAACTGGGAGGGTCTAAGAGACAGGCATGGAATAGTTTCCCCCAAGCCCTCCAGGAGGCACCAAGTGTGCCAACACGAGGATTTCAGACCTCTGGCTTCCGGAATGATATCAGACTACATCCTCTCATGTGCCCATGATGCCTGGCAATTTGTTAGAGCAGCAGGAGGACACGCATACCCCTGAATCTTTCCTCTGGTAGAGCGTGCCTTTCTGGCCCCAGTTATAATAGTAGTTAGTCTGTTGTGGAGATGTTAGAAAATACATTGAAAAACTATAAAGGAACACTGTTGTCAAAAACACCTATTATCTCCCATCCAGATAACTATTATTTATGTTTTGGTGTATTTTTTTCCAGACTTCTTTTATGTGCAAGTAAGTATAAGTGTATGTATGTGTGCATGTGTGAACACAGTTAGTGAATATACAGTCTTGCTTCTTTTGTTTAGGTTTATTGCTCTTCCATTTTTTTCTAACATCTCTACAACAAACTAGCTACTGGTATAATTGAGCCAGTAAATACTTAAAAGTCCTTATTTGTGTTGGCCACTGTGTGCTTCGTGGAGGCCTCAGAGCAGATCTGTCTCATCCGAGTATGACTGGTCAGGGGCAAGCTGGACCATCCCTGCCTGAGCACACAGTAGCTCACCTGGGGTTGTGGCACTGAGCAGCTGCTGTCTGTGGCTTCCTTAGCTATCTGTGTCTCCCTGCCTCAGGAGCCCTGGAAACTTCATAGCCCCATCCTACAGCCTGTTTCTTCTAGTGTGGGCTGGACTCTCTGGGCCCAGAACAGCTGACCTAAGCCATGCGTGCTCTGTGTACACATGATTTTGTAATGGGATAGGCCAGTGAGGAGGCCCTCCCTTTGCCACTTGCTGGGGTGTTTTCACAGCTGCTCTCCACCTCCCCCCTCACCTGTGGTCCAAGTTCACTTCTGGGCCTTGAGAGAGTGAAAATCACCAGCCTGGGTAGTGAGCTTCCTGGGCAGAGTGAGAACCAGCTTGTCTGGATGTGCTTCTCTGTGTGCAGCCTTTTTGCTCTGGGGAGATGGAGCTCTAGTTGTTTGGGAGACTGGCAGGGTCATGGTTAGCTGGAGAGGAGGCCCCTGAGCTGTAGCAGCCAGTGCCTAGCGGGGTTTTCAAGGGTGAGTAGCACACCACATGAATGAGGGAGATGGGCCATGAGGAAGAAGCATCCTGAGCAGAGGGACATGAGTGCAGAGGCAGAGATGCCAGTGTCTTTCTACTGGCGCATGGAGCCAGGCTCCCTGAGGTGTCCTTCACTTCCTGGACCTGAATCTGCCTCTGAGGACCCCAGCACCACAGCTGTGAGCCTTTGAGCATGGAGGACTTTAGCACTGCCCAGGTCAGATGCTCAGCTGGAAGCAGGACTTATCTGTGTCACTTCCTTTGCATAGCCACACACCTGTCACCCTGCTGGGTCACATCCAAAGCTGGGTCCTCCCAGTGTACCTGTGCTTTTCTTTTTGCTTTTTAAAGACTTATTAAGAGGCAGTTTACATGCAACTACAATATTTAAATGGTGATGGAATACCTTTCTCTGACAAAGCTAAACAAAAAAAGGGGATATAATTATAGGAAGGACCATTTTGTATCTGTATATACAAAATAGTTAGGATAGATATACAGCTACTTTCTCTTAATTCAGTGGGAAGAAAGATTTGTACTAATAGTGTTTGGACAGGATATCATGTCTGCATCTTGTACTATGAATGAATAGTAAGAAGACAATAATATGCAATGTATTAATTATTGAAACTGTCCTACTAACCTGTTTTGAAACTGTCTCATTGCTATTCGTTTCTCAATAAATTTTTTAAAAAAGGAATAAATGATAAACCAAAAAAAAAGAAGAGGCAGATTTCTTTCATCTCTGATGCTCAGCTTAATGGCGATAGTCCATCAGCTCAACCATTTATTAATCCCCTTTCACATGCTGGGGTACTATGTGGGATGCTAAGTATTTGAATGGTGAGTGATGGAGGTGGCCCCGACAGTGCCTGCCCCATGGGAGCAGGGAAGGGGGCTTTGGCTTTGTGCTGACGAGTGTGACAGTGCTAAAGAGCATAAGGCAGGATCCAGGGCAGCAGCAGGCATTAGGACACTCAACACAGGCATCAGTCAGGGGGGAGCTGATGCCTGGTGCTGAGTGACAAGCTACTCTCTTAAAACAGCATTAATAGAGACCACTTTTCTGGGGATTGGCAACCTGGGTGCTTTGTTGTTGGATTCCCTACCGCATGATCACTCTGCAGCCATAGTCAGGGAGTCACCTGGTGCTGAGGTCTCTGCGTTCCCTGCCTGCTGGCCAGGAAACTGGTGCCTGGCCTTGCAGCCCAGAGAATACCTTCTAGCTTGGTGCCAGCTCCAGAGGCAGCAGGAATACATGTTTCTGCACATATTTTCACGATGAGGTACTGACAGCAGCAGCTGTTTTATTACTTCCTAAACATTTATAAAATATGTAACAATAGGAATTTCTCCTTTTTCAACCCATGACTCATGGCCTATCTGAAGGAGCTGGCTCCTTCCCCATTCCAGCCAGAACAAATGATAAATATTGTGTGTTTAGGTTATCCTTCAAAAATAAACACTCTGAGCTCAAGTTCCCATTGGTCTAACTGGCTCCGGGCCTTGAGCCCGCTTCTGTTATTCCATGACCTTGCACTTCTGTGAGTGGGAGATTCCTTGGACTGTTCAGTGCCATTTGGAGGGCAAAATATTATTTTTAGGTTTAGATTCCCATTTAGCTTTTATTTCTATTATTGATCAAAGGTAGAGGTTTTGAACATGTTGGAACCGGAAGCCAAGCCAAATTACTTTTAAGTTTCCAGGGAAAGATATAAACAGTAAGTGTGTTTTTCCCCCACTGTAGGAAAATAGAGAATTAATGGAAAGAAATGGGTGGAATGGTTCATATGGCAGAGAAGCCATCCAAGAATTTTGGTTCCAAGTTTCTTTCTTTAAGAGATTGTGATGAATTAGAAATAAAGGCATGCATTCCTATGTTGAATTGGCCCACTTAATTAAAAAGAAGCCACCAATTACAGGCAGAATTTTTCTTCATTTAATCCTGCTCTTCAGTGGTAAAGACTGTTCTTTTCAGAGGCATCTCACAGTAGCTTCCTGCCTCTCTTCATCTGTGAACTGGATGATGGAGTTGGCATCTTAACTTGGGGGCAGTTATAGCCCTGCTTGATGTGAAAAACGGCTGGGAGGTGCTGACATCAGTGTATTCTTCCATTCAAGGGATATTTTGAGAGGGGTCATGCACCATCTGTCAAGGGTTTTATAGTTTCTACATTCTGGTTTTATTCTGCATCTAGTCTTAGTTCCATGCCCAAAAATAACCACTGCAGGAAATGGTGGGTTTTTACATTTCACAACAATGGGGCTGCAGGGACGGCGACTTGAGCTTAGGTAAGAAGTAGAACTTGATTTTGACCCAAGTCCCTCAGGTCTTAGAACCTAGGAAAGGGTTTACTTTATCTACTTTTATAAACTGATTTTTTAAACACCCTCTTGGACTGGTTAAATAATTAATGTACTTATGATGATTAGGAAGGGAAGGAGGCTTTTAATAAAATGCGCCCATTTGTATGCATTTGTTCGTGGGGACACAGTAATGACGGGGCCGAACATTTGGACAGGAATTCAGGTCTCATTGATTTGCCTCTCTGCAGAGTGTGGTGGGCATGTGGGTAAGGAGAAGCTTCTCTGCCACTGAGCGCATGTGGGGAAGAATGCCAGGGTTGTGATGACAGAGACAGCTGCAGTGTTCGGCCAGGCTGCAGCGGAGCCCTGGCTCTGTCACTAGTCAGCTGTGGGCAGGGAACTCAACCTCGGTGTCTCATTTCCTTATGTGAGCCACATGGGGAGGAGTAGTCCTACCTTGATGCCTGTGAGACTTAAATGGCTTCATGTATGTAGGAATGATTTTACATTGTGGTGAATAAATATTATCTACTTTTAGCTATTATTATAGTTAGATAGTCTTGGTGGCGAATAGTAATAATAACAAAACTGATCACTATCTACATATTGTCTCGCACTTTTGATGTTTTGAGGCACTGTGTGCAGAGGAGTGCAAACATCCATAGAGCCTGTGTGGAGGCCTAGGGACAGCCCTCAGTGAAATCAGTGCCAGGCCATGAGCAGCCCCAGCCCAGCCCAGCTCTGTGGCAAGCTCTCTCCTTGCACATTCCTCCCTTGAGTTTTGCCAGGGGGTGACAGAGCTGTTACGATGGGTGTGCAGGTGAGGCATGGAGTTGCACAGTTCATGGGAGACCAGGCAGGGGTTCTGGTGTGGGTCTGACGGAAGTCAAGCATTTTACCCAGATGTTGGGGTCATTCCTGGGGTACGCATTCTGTGACCACCATTTATGTGCAGGGGGCTTCTGGGTTGTACTTTTGGGAAAAATCCTTGTGAAGGTTTTGGGGATGGGATAGGCAGAAGGAGCTGTGGAGTTCTGGCCAAGTGAGACAAAGACTCACCTAATGTGAGCTCTCGGGCTGGAATGCTTTTCAGGGATTTTCTTGGGTGAAGATTCTGCCATTGGATGTGGACTACTGGGAGGCCTCCCCTGAGGGACACAGGTCTTTTCAGCCATGGGCGGCTGGGGCGTGTGAGCCCCTGGCAGTGTGTTGTTCCATGTCTGCAAAGTTCTGGGAGCACTGTGGGCCGTGACCTCTGGCGCCTGAGTCTGGACTTGCCTGGTCTATTTGATTTGCATATGAGGGAGCGAGTACCATCACTACGGTGAGATCCATACGTGAATGGATCCAGATCTTGGGGTTGCCACAGACCTTTGACTTGAGATGAAGTTCTCTTGCTGCACAGCCTCACTGAAAACTGTCCTCACACTAGCTCTGCCATCCTAGATCTAGAAGACCAAATGAAGGCACAGGTGTGTTCCTACAGAGAGAATGCCTGGTCTTTGCCTTTTCTCCATAGCGCATTTGCACAAGGGCTGAAAATCAGGCTGTTCCCTACCACTGAGGGATTCACTGGTAATGTACACACTCTCCAGGAGAACTTATAAGAGCTTCCCTGTGGGTAGGAGATGTTGGGGAGGGGAAGGCTGCTGGGGTACAGAGCTGGTGACAAGGGTTGCAGCTGACTCTCAGCATCCCCCTGTCCCTTCTTTAGCTCTCCCTCCCTTTGCATGTAAGGCTGGAGGATCAAGAAAGACAGAGTGGTCTGAGGAAGCTGTGTCACAGTCTGAATTTAAGCTGCACATTAATTTCCTGGCATTTCCTGGTAATTTCTGGCATTTTGCTTCTCAGAAGCCTCCTGTATAGGCATCATTGACTTACTTTTGGTGGGCCCTAAAAGTGGCTGAATTCTCCTTATCATGGCTGAACTGCTCGGCACTGAGTGCCAGGGGGTTGTCTTCACCCCACAGAACAGAGAATCTCCTTGCTACAGAGCCTGTGGCAGCCAGGACTAAAGAACATCTAGGAGCTGGGGAGATGGCTCAGTAGAATAAGCTCTTTCCTGGCAAGTGCAAGGATCTGAGTTCAATCCCCAGTTCTGCCAAAAAAAAAAAAAAAAAAAAAAAAGAACATCTGGGGCCTTTGTGAGGGGCTCTCTCTCACCTTTAAGGAATGGCCACCTGGTGAGGCCTGTGTCTTCTTCTTGGCGGGAGAAAACTATCAGGCTGAAAGCTCCCATGTGTTCAACACTGTTTCTTTTTTCTTTTTTTGTCTTTTTGAGACAGGGTCTCACTATGCAGTTCAGGCTGGCCTTAAGCTCATTTTGTAGCTCAGGCTGGTCTCGAACTCACAACAATCCTCCTGCCTCAGCCTCCTGAGTGCTGGGATTACAAGCGTGCGCCACCACGCCCAGCACAACACTGTTTCTTTTTGAGGATGTGTTTGCAAAGCCATTGGCAGTCTTCTGCATTCCCAAAGGGGCTTTGGAGAGAGTGATTCTGTGTGGGGTGCGAAGGCACACCTTGGTGAAGAGAGACATGCTGTTTCTCTACCTGCAGAGATGCACAACTGCAAGATGGGTATTTCTTCAGGCCAGGATTTGGGGAATTGAGATGTGTACCCTGGGTTCTATAGCTACTCATGGAGGTTGGTTGTGCCAAAAGAGGGAGTGGCAGTGTGCATTACACTCACTGACCTTTGGTATACAGTGAGAGTCCCTTGCCCAGAACTAGGCCTGGCTTGGTAAGCAGGTTTAACACAGTTTCCTCCCTGTAAAGATTTCTGCCATCAGAATCAAGGGCTAGTTGTGAGGGGTGCTGGCAAACCCTCCAGGGTCAGAGATGCCAAGGGTGGTCGACGGGTGCTGCCTGATGGAATAGACTTTCATTCTGCAAACACTGGCTGACAGCCCTCCCCCAGGTGGGTGCACTGGGAGAAACAGAGATGGGCTCAGTACCCAGCTTGTGTTTAAAGGACCTTGGATCTCATGGGAGCAAACAAGACACTCTTGCATGATGCCTCAAGGAAACAGGAAGCTTTGCATCCATCTATGCATGTTTTAGGTCCAAATATGGAAGCTGTCACCTGCCATAAAAAGCCTTTATCAATGTCACCTGTGCTTTCAGAGCAAGGTGCCCTGAGACATTTCTTCCAAGGAGGCCATCCTGCCCAGTCCTGCCTCATTGTGTCTCATAATGAGGTACTCAGCTTGTGATTCAAGGAATAAAAGAGTTCGTTCTAGCTATGTGAAACAGGCTGTTTTTCCTTATAGGGAAAAAAGAAAACCTATATAATCATTATTGATGGCACCATGTCAGAGGTTGGGAAATTATTGATCGGTGATTTAAACTTGGATGCTGGCACCTGGAGAATAATGCGGTCAGGTGCTCTGGCTTTCATTCCTGTTGCCACGTTTGTTATGACCTTCAGACAGTCGCAGAACTGTGAGATGGAGGTAGGGGTGAGCTGGAGGACGTGACTGTGTCTCACCCTTTGGCAGCTCCCAGGTGAGGAAATGTAGTCATTTGTGTGTGCATCGTTGAAAGATGGGTGAGTGGGCGCTGGAGGACAGCAGAGAAGAGGCCATCTAGCTATGAAACCCTGGTTGGGGAGGGCCAGTGCACCCAGCCATCCGCTGCCCCAGCACCTGCTGTGGGTTCTGTCTCAGAGTGTGGCCCTAAGAAGCCCTCTGCATGGAGCAGTAACTGGAGGGAGTGTCCCAGCTCAGAGCCACCAAGAGTCTGTGCTATTCTGAGTTGAACCCAAGACTGAAGCTTGTACTTTTGTGTACCTGCTGGCTGAATTTTAATAACTTCCGATGTGGGCCTGTCTGGGAACTGGCCTACTGAAACCAACAGACACTGGGGATGAAAATGTTTTGGAATGGCCGCACAGCTCTGTGTGCATACCCTAAAAACTACTGACATGGCTAGAGTGGGGGAAAGGAGAAAAAAAGAAGAAGAAAAAATATACCCATGCAAGATAGTTAAGATAGATATACTTAGTTGCTGTTAGCATATTGAAAGGATAGGCAAGTGCCTGTATTGCTTGATTGGTTTTTCATGCTTGCATCTTGTATTATAAGCAACTACTTTGAGGGTAACAATACACAATATATAAACCATTGTTACTCTCCTACATTGTGTTTTGAAATTATATACCACTTTTTGCCTATTTTTCTCCTCTTTAAAAGAAACCTGAGATGTGTATTGTAGTGGGGTGAATTTTGTGATGTGTGCATTTTATCTTAATATGAATATTATCATAAAATATAAAATATAGAGCTGGGGAGATAGCTCAGCAGACTATCTAAGTGCCTGCTTAAGCAAGTGCAGGGATCAGGGTTCGATCCCCAGCACCCCTAACCTCTGCACACTGAGCTGGCAATGGAGTCTGGGCATGGTGGCATACTCCTGTAATTCCAGTGCTGGGGAGACTGAAAACAGGAGGATCGCTCCAAGTCTGAGCTGTACAGTGAGACTCTGTACCAATTTAAAAAAATCTTAATATAAAATATTACAAAAAGGTTATGAACAGAAATACTATAAAAAGAAGAATAACCAAATGCAGAGATAGGTTTCATCAAAGTAATGATTTTAGAACCAGGTCTTAGAAGATTCCCCATCACCGAGGAAAGGCTGGTAAAGAAGAACATCTCATTTAGGAGCTAAAGCTACCCAAGTGATAGAGTACCATGCGGTGTGTGCAGCTGTGTGATAATTTCCTCCTCGCTCGTTGTTGTTGCTGTCGCTCTTTTCCATGCCCAGTGTGATGGTCCGTGAGCACGCTTGCTTTCCTTGGTTATGGCAGCAAGGCTCGTCATGCTCATCCCTCACACTTGGTTGCTGTTCTGTTGCCCTTTATAATCGTTTATCAGTCTTTTGGGACTTTTTAAGTAGTTCTGTAACAAAACTGACTTGTGTTTCCAAATCATCCCATAGTTCAAGGAATGGAAACATGAGAAAACCACAATCCACTATTGGCTCAAACTGTACTTTGGTGTAGTCAGCCACTGATTTGCCTCCCTTCCTAAACCACATGGAGAGCCCCATCCCATGAGATCCCTGGGCTCAGGGTCCTGGCGGCTGGGTCTGTTCTCACATCATGTCACCTGGAAAAAGCTGCTGACCCACCTTCAGTGGAGTGTCCTCCGTGAGATGGGCAGTGAGCATCTTGTGATGGTGGTAAGTAAAGATGAAGCAGGAATGCACATACAGGGTTTGCCCCAGGCTCTGGGACCAACTCTCCATAATTGCTAAGAGCCACACCAGTCTGAGGGATGGCAGGCCTTCAGTCTGTGGGTGCTTCTGAGTTGCCTGGCCATAGGCTAGAGGTGCTCCTGCTCTGTTTTGTTTTGTTTCAATTTATTTTGTGATTTTTGTGCAGTGTTGGGATGGGACTCAGGGACTCGCACTTGCTTGGCCAGGATCTACTGTGAACCACACCCACCGAGTTTCTGGCTCCATCTTATGGGGCTCTGCTGGCCCAGCATGGTGCCCTTTAAATGTCACTGAGTCAGTTCAGCAGTACCCTTGGGTGCCCAGCTGGAGTTTATGTGGTGGGGCCTTGGAGCAGACCACTCTGTTGTGCCCATGGGAGAGAAGGTCTCTTGCAGATGGGTCCTCCCTCCTCTCCAGAACACACATCCAATCCACTCCATCCTGAGGCCCCAGGGCCTCTGTACTCCACAGGAAGAGAGCTGAGCTACCCCAGTGTGTAAGGCTCCACCAGCAGCCTTCTAAAATAACCCAAGCACAGAAGGCCTGGAATGTAGCTGGGCTTATATTTGGAATTGCTATTGGAAACAATCCTGGCCAAATGTAACACCCATCTGTTCAGGATGGTTTGGAGTAAGAAAATGAGGTGGGTTCAGCAGGAGGGGGCTGGGCAGCTCTGAGATTCTGGACTGGAGTGTCAGGGCCTCTAGCTCTCATACTACCCTGGAGCCCTCAGCCCCCTCAGCCAAAGCTGCTCTAGTCACTGGGGTCACTTCCCTGACTAGAGAAGCTTTCCCTTTGATGAAACTGGTCTCTCAGTTGGTCTTTCTTCCTGAGCCTTTTACCCACTGGTCACTACTTTGGGACTACAGAAGTCTTCCTGCTGAGCCTTCTTGTCTAAGTCTAAGGAGATCCACTCCCTGCCCTGCCCCCCTTTGGCATCTAACACTGACGGCTCACAGAAACGGGTTGTGATTCACAGAAGTGGGTTGTGTGTTTACCTCAGTGGATTGCAAATGGATGGAAATTCACCCTCTTACCTGGGTGGGGTGCTTTGGCCTGATTGGAACACTGGACATGTCCCAGATTTCCCCCTTCCTGACCTCTGAAGAATTGTGTGGAATTAGTAGACTTTTTCATGATGTCATTTTAAATTGTTTTTTACTTTAATGTAATACAAGTAGATATTAATAAAATATAAGTACTTTTCTATGAAAAAATAAGAGCTCATAACAAAATAATTAGGCAATAGCAATAGTTAATGTATTGTGGATCATGATCTTAAAAGAATGGCCAAAATGTTACTCAGCATATAATTTATAGACAAATCTTTCAAAAGAAAAGCAAACAAATAAAAGGACAGAACTTTCTTGTCAGTGAACAAAAAGAAACTACTAGTATAAATGAAACAAATTGGCATATATCTTAAAAGTATTTTTGAAACAATATCTTAGTTAATTGGGGAATTACTTTATCACCCTACTTTATGTTTATCTCCTATTTTACTTTTCATCGTGCAGTCATTTTAAATGTAAAATCAAGGCAGTACTTCAGTATTCTTATTCTATTTATGAGCCAAGTGCCCAAAAGAAATATTATGCCATGAGAGGAATAAATCTCAGTGTGATGGGTTTTTACAAAAGATTTTATGTGTTAGGAATCTAATTCCATTGAATGGCTTGGATAGTTCTGTGAGTATCTCTCTTAGTAAGAACTCTGGGCTTTGGGATGATGAGATAGATCAGCAGACTAAGCGCCTCCTTAGGCAAGCATAGGGACCAGGGTTCAATCCTCGGCACTACATGTCACACTGGCCCCACTCCTGGGTGTGGTGAGCCAACCACTGAGACTGAGCATAGTAGCATGTGCCTGAAATCCTAGAGCTGGAGAGGCTGAAAACAGGGGGATCACTACAAATATAAGCTGCATAGTAAAACCCTGTACCAAATACATTTAAAAAGAAAGAAAAAATTCTAGGCTTGGGCTTGTTAAATGTAGGTTTCACCAACAGTTTCATGATTAATTTCCATTGACATAATTACCTTGGCTATACTATTGCTAGGACTGATTGGAAATATGTGAGCTGGGAAGGACACCCATCAGGCACGTTGTCACATGGGAATCCTCAGCTCATGTGGCTGAGCCTCATGCCAACATCCATGCAAATCTGACAGGCTGTCAGCTCTCAAGTCCTTTTATCGGTGGCCTGCCATGTTTCTGTTTTGATGCATGTTCTTTCAAGAAGGAAAACAGCACAGCGATGCTGGGGTCCCCGTAGTTAGCTGACAGCACAGGGGATGCATTCCTAAGTGTCTGATTTTCTCCTAGGTTACTTAGCACTTTGATCAATCATCTTAAGGAAAGTCCTTTTGGAAATTGTGACTTGCCAGTGTAAGATCAACAAGACAGTCTGTTCTTGCATATGTGTGGATTCAGACAACCTGTTGACAGCTCAAGATGACTAATAGATGTCTTGGGCACAGACTGAGGATGAATTCTCAAGGGTCCTGCTGAGGGTGCGCTGCTGGCTGATGCTGTGGTGGTAAGATCAGCTCTGGTCGCTAGGAAAGGATGTGTGAGGAGTTATGATGTAACTAGAAACAAGGGGTTGAGGAGGGCCCTGCTGTGCGCCCTGCATGGGGACCTTGGCTTCCACAGAGGTGTGTGTGTGGCCGAGTCCCAGGTGGAGACACTCGCTGTGATCATCAGTGCAGAGGTGCAACATCAGAGCCATGGTGCATAATAGGATCACAGAGCTGCCTTCTCTTGGAAGAGGAAAACAGGCTGGAGATGTTAGGGAAAGGGGAAATTTGGAACTGAACAGGGAGTGGTCCGCGGGGCTATATATGGAGTCGGCCTGGCTCTACCCGGGCAGGAAGTGCAGCTGGGGCTTGTGTACATGGATCAAAGGCACTGGCAGAGCCATGAAGGTCTGCGGAAGTGTATCAAGTAAGAAGAAGGGAGAAGTACCCGGAGAAAACCCCAACAAAGGGGGATTCATGAAGTTAAAATCAGGAAATTCTGACCTTCTCTGCAAATAGAAATGGAGGAGAAAAAGGAGGAGGAAACTCACAACTCAGAAGTTCTGTTAATAAAATATCATCCTGACATCTGCTAAAATAATAAAGCAGACATTATACAGGGCCATTACCTTAGGAATAGGGACTGCTGTGATGGGAGCAGAGGAAAGAGATTGGGCTCAACTGAAAACATGAAAACAGATGGATCTTATGTCTGAGATTCTGGGTGAGGGACTGTTGGGTAAACTTTTAAGAGAAGGAAGATCCTCGCTATACCAGCCCATAGGCTTCTGGCTGAAGAGAGCCAGACATCTGGGCGATGAGAACCAGTCAGATCAGAGGGTGATCGGATCTAGATGATGCCAAATTCTAAATCAGCTCAGCAGTATCTAAAACCAATTTCAATGGATTTTGTGTTAGGATTGAATTGGCTTTTATGAGTGAGGTTCCTGAACTGGGTGATATTGTATTCTTGTAATAGAAAGGCTCTCTGATAAGCTGAGCAGACCGGGTGGACAGTGTCAGCAGTGGGGTGTGGAAGATACATAAGCAGAGAGTAAGAAGTGGATTCGTTGTTTCAGTTGCTTTTTTGGTACAGGTTAAAGCAGAGGAAACTTATCATGCTGGCTTGGGTTGATGGGCCCCTTTTGACTCACTATTGCATCCTCTGTATTATGAAAATCCAACTTTTCTAAATTCACTTTAATTATAGGACACCCAAGGACAGTGATTCAGTGTTGATTTGATCTAGAGTGTTGGTCCTAGTCCAGAAGCTCAGCCCCAGGGTCTGGCCTCCCATACATTTTCTTTCACAGTAGAAATCTTGCTAAAATGTGATGGTTCCAGGACAGACATGGGTGGCCAAAGCCAAGTTTGGTCATAGAGCACCATCAGCTTTATGGAAAACATGCTTACATGCACATGAGCGTGCACAGGTCATAGCCCATGAGGGGGTAACACAGTTGTCTGCAGGTACATGGATGTGGGTGCTTTAATGCTGGGTAGCAAATCAGGTCCCTATGAATCTAAACAGACACATTAAACACTTTCTTAAAATGTTAGGGATGTCTATGGGAAAAGCCAGGAGCTTCTGAGGGATTGTAACGCTGCAAGAGTGACAGGCGGTCTGTGTTTGTTCCCTCCAAGAGGAGAGAGGAAGAGAAGGTGTATAAAATTTTCATAGCTTCTCTGCTGTTACGTGATTGTTGTAATCTGATGTTGTAGAAACAGAGACTGGACTGGAGGTAGTTATAAAGAATTAAAATAAATAAACAAAAAAACATCCCCCATGGCTGCCTGTCGTTGGGAGCAGCTCAGACTTGTCTGAGCTGGAAGATTCCATGGTGTATGAGGAGCAGCGGTGAGAGGGAAGCGGGGAGGGGCCTTGTCTACAAGAGAGGGAGGGAAATGGTTGGGTTTTAATGAACGAAATGAGATCATGTAATTGCACATTGATTTTCATTGTCACCCAAAGGGCGAGCTTTCACATTGGTAGATGGTAAAATTATCCATTTATTTTATTCACAGGTTGTACTCCGACTATCTCTACTTTGCAAGTTCCAATAAATCCGCAGATGACTTCCATGAAAAAGTGGCAGAGGCTCTGCAGCTGTTTGAAAATTGCATGCTCGATTATTCGCTGCGCGCCTGCGTCTACAACAACACCCTCAACAATGCCATGCCCGTACGTATTCACTGAGCACCCTGCGCAGAGCAGGCTGCTTTGTGGCTGCACGAGGGGCGAGGGGAAGTGTGGCCCTGCGTTGAGCACAGAAGCTCAGGCAGCAGCGTTTTAATGTGCAAATGCCACTCAGCTGCCTTTGAGAGGTGGCTTAATGGGGAAACAAATGCACGGACATGAAAGCTGGCAATCTGGATGGCCCTGTCAGGAGGCTCCTTGCTTTCTTGCCTGCTGATCAGCCAGTCACGGTGCTGTCCCCTGCTTCTGTGAAAGAACCAGGTAGCATTTAGGAAGCTTACCATTTAGCAAGGCTGCTAAAACACACCCAGCAATTAGAGTCACAGGCAGGAGGACACCTAGCTCTCGGATTGTATTAAGAGCATCTCCGTAGTGTGGATTGTTCTGTTTTAAAAATTACCTGTCAGTGACTTTGGATGTTCTTTGACAGGGTCTCAATTGAAAAATGTTTTCCATTGTTCCCATTATCCATTGCTTTTTTTTTTTTTTTTTTTTTCTTTTTCTGCTTTCCCTTAAGGAGTATATTTCCAGCCTTCCTTATGCAAGAAAATGTTGGTGATGGCTCTGTACCATTTGGCTGAAGATTGTTTTCCAGCTGGCTTTGGGTGGTCCTGAGTGCTTCTTCAGGGGGTTTGTGCTGCAGGTAGCCAAGGCGTCTATTTGGCCCACATAAGGGTTCACCAGCCTTGCTCTACCCAGTGGGCAAGGCAGGAGCTGCTGAGGTGGAGGCTAGGACACCCCAGGGCAGTGAGGCCCAAGGCTGAAGCTCTGTTCCCTCTGCTTCACTCTCCAGGATATTTTCTCTGAAGGCAGTGTGCAGAGGCAGTGGGTAGGATGCCAGGCTGCCTTGCTGGTGGCCCTGTAATTGCAGGTGACCACAACTCCAGGCCTTATGAAGGAGCAACTTTCAAAGTCAACAATAATGTGGTTTCAGGTCCCAGCTCTCACATTTGCCAGGTGTGTGACTCCAGGAAGCTGTCTTAGCTTCTGAGACTCCATTGCTTCGCGATAAAATGGGGTAGTAGTGTTGCTTTCCTAGGCTATTGCGAGGCTTAGAGGTTGATGGTCTTCACATGGTCCTGCATTCCTGCTTTTCTTTGCATGGTGCTAGGCTGTGGGGTTGGAGCAGGAAAAGACCGGGCTTGGGCATGAGCTCCAGTGAGGCCATCCAGAAGAGTAGAGGCCGAGGATGTTGTGGAGCCCCGCAGAAACCACTGGGATAGAGCAGTGGGCGGCATACTACCTAGCAGAGGGATGTCTGTGCAGAAACCTTGAGGAGGAGCTGACCAAGGTGACAGAGTGCTCTATGCAGCAGCCAGAGAGAGGCATTGAAGGCACTTGCTGGAGCAGAACATAGCCCGGGGTGGGAGGTGGGAGGAAGGTGGCCCAGGGCAGGGTGCATGGGCATGGTGGCCAGGAACTTGGTGAGTCTCAGAAGATGTCTGAATGGGGACAGGAAACCATGGAGGGTTTTCAGTGGAGGATGTGTAGCATGTGAGTATAAGGAATTGTCCTTTTCATCCTCTGACACTTTGCTGGAGCATTCTGCTTGTAGGTAGATTAAAGCAGAGGAAAGCAGCTGCATTAACACTTAACATAAGAAATAATCATAGTGCAGGGACAGCCCAGAAGGGTGGTCACCCACAAGGCTGGAGTGACCCAGAGACTACTGACCCCTCTTTCCATGAGGAAAATAGGTAAGGGAGATGTCAGGGAAGAAGTGTAGGATTTTTAAGGGAGTTCTGTGGGCTGCAAGAATGTAAAATGACCTGGAAAAAGTGCATTCGGCCTACAGAACAAATATAGTTTCTAAAGGATTCTCTGTGGGACCAAAATAGGGAACAGTGGTGTGTGACACCTTCCAGTTGTGTTGTGCTGAGTTAGGTCTTCTCTGTGCATGATGTCTCAGTAAGATCAGAGCGGTTGTGCTTCTTTTCTGTCTGACCAGGGTGAGGAGCTGAGGGGACTTTGCAGAAAGAGAAAAGTATAACACATTCACTTGACACAGGAGCCTTAATAAAGAAATAAAGACTTGAAGCAACAGCTGCATGTTTCGATGCTAAGTTATCATGAGTGTGGACAGGCAAACACAGAGTATGAATGGACCAAAGCAGTGTGCGTTAAGGGTAGGAAAAGGAGGAATTCAACAAGGCCTGCTGACCCAGAACCTCCTGTGACCCTTGTGTCTTCAGAGGTGAGAGCAGCCTTTTCCTCAGGTATAGGGATGGTGCTCTTCTCCACTCAGACCAGGCCAGGGGTCCTGGCCAGCATCAGGGGGGCAGGTTTCAGAGGTGAGAGTGGCCTTCATGCTCCGATAGCTGTCACAGTTGCCAAGCTGCTGTGTTCAGGAGCATGCTCCGTGACCTTCTCTGTGGTGACAGCTGTTCTGTCTGGTGCAGAGAGCAGCTGAGTTAGGGTGGCACAGGGACAGAGGTGTCTCCCAGGGACTGCTGTACAAGAACTGCTGGCCAAGTCAGGGTAGTGGCAGAGGTAGTAGCACAGAGGAAGCTTCCAGAAATTATGAGGAAGAAGAGGGAAAGGACTTGTGGGTGGATTGGGTCTGGGTGGTGGGATGAAAGGGGAAACCAAATCCTGCACGCCCCATTCAGTGTTTGGCCTGTTATGTCCTGTTGCTACTTGTACTGTGTCCATGCCTGTGACTAGAGGTCCCCTAGGCAGGGATGCAAGAGAGAAGAGCTGTGTCTAGGAGAAAAGCATTAGGTGTATGAAATGAGGACTAGCCTCATCCCAGTAGAGACTTGTTTCCATCCAGGGACGTGGGTGTGCAAGTTGTGCCCAGCACCCTCATCAGTGTGGGAAGAAATCACAGCCCCAACTCATGGCTCTGTCCCAGGCTCTTATCCTCCTCCTCCTGGTCCCTTGTCATGCCAGCTTGGAAACTACTCCTGAGAGAACACCATGGGCTCTCGTGTAGCATCTTGCCTACCTTATGTTCCTCAGCTTAACTGACTCTCCACTAACAGAGCTCAGGCTCAATGTCAAGAAGGCAATGTTCTGGGCAAGCCATGCAGCAGGACAGTTCCCCAGGACACTTGTTTCCCCTATGAGGGTGGTCACAGAGCCACTCAGGGTCATAGATGGTGACTCCAGCATCCACATGGGTTCATGCCCCTGAGGTCACATCTTTAGCTGGCATGCAGCTCTTATTTTGTCAACTAGCATCTGTAACTGCGAGGCAAAGAAAGCAGGGGTAGCCCTGAGCACTACTAAATGACGTGCTTTGAGCTCCTTAAGGGGCTCCTCTTGGAACCCTTCTAAGCCAATCCAGGAGCAAGCGAAGCAAAGCTTTGGCCTCACTGGGCCTTCACTCCAGGAAGGCAGAGCTTGGTAAAAGGCCTCCAGAGAGTGTGAGGTGACACTACAGCCCCAACTGGCCAGGTGATCCTGTATGCCTGGCTGTCCTCTTCCCAGGTGTCCCCTTGATGGAGTCCACAGAGAGTAATGCATGTGGCTGGGAATGGATGGACTTAGCCAGTGTGGACTGTACACCAGCGTGGCACTTCTGTGAAGGCCCTCCCATGCCTGGGGCTTCCTGTTTACAGCTTGGTAAACTGACAGGTTCAGACAGGCTGCCTTCTCCTGGAGTCACCTAACCAGGCAGTGGAAGAGTAAAAGAGCCGGAAGACCCACGTGTAGGCCATGTGACCCAGCATCCTCCAGGATTCAGTGTGTCTCCAACGTGCAGGCTTGAGGAGATACCTCTGTACACCCACTGTGTGGCAGGTCCTGGGAACTGAGAAAGAAGGTTCAGGGTGGACTGGGTCTGGGGAGAAGGGCTATGATTACCTGGAGCAAGGAGTGTGACCCCTCCTTGGTGTTCCACCACTACCTAGCCTTCTGAACCTTCTGTGTGTGGTCCCAGGGGGCCCAAGAGAACCTGGTGGGCTCCCTAGAAACAGGGATTGGGTGAGCATCACTGTTAGCGGATGTGCACGTTGAGAGATGCAGTGTCTTTCTGGTAGGGCTTCCAGGAGGGGCTAGAACTGTCTCTTCTGGGCCCTGTTGCCACCAGGTCCCTAAAATATGCTTAGGCAAGAGGGACAGGTTCAGGCAGGCAGCAGAAACCTCCTGAGAGGAAGCTGCCAAGCTGGTGGTCGGCAGGGATACGAAGAGAGCAGAGTTCTGGACACTGGCATGGTCTCCTTGATAGGTGTGAATTGTGCTGCAGTCTCTTATGTAAGCCTGGGTCTGCATGATGCCTAGTGCTTTAGACCATAGGGAGGGGAGTGGGCCACAGCTCTTATACTTCTCTTGTGACAAGCAGTGCCTGGGGCTAAGGAGGCTAGGTGTGCATTTGTCTACCTCTAAATAGGTTTCCTGGAAGCGGGATTTTTCCTCCTATGGAAAAGAGGATGTGCCCCCCCTTCCAGTCCACACTCCAGCTGTGAATGTGGGAACACTCCTGAAACTGGGCCATAAGTACCTGAGTACTGCCTGATTTGCTCCATTTCTGTGCATGCCTGAAAGACACATCCTGATTTTTTTTAAAGGGGAGTTTTAAAAACTCTATTGGTGCAAGAGAGGAAGGAAATGGACTCTTGTTAACAATGCTGAGCACCACCTTCATTGCTTTCAGATCTCATAGACCCCTAACTCGGCAATGGTGAGCCTTGGATTGTGGTGTCGAGTTCAAGCACCTAAGTTAGTTGAATGTCAATGGAGTGCCCACCTTTGACAGATGTAGACAAAGGAAGGGTTGTAGAAAGAAAAAATCATGATGTGTGTGTATGGACAGTACAGTTGGGATAGATAACGCTGTGCTTCTACATAATCCTATGAGAGGCAAGATCTGCACTAATGGTGGTTGGACAGGATATTATGTCGGCTTCTAGTACTACGGTCATCCACTAGGAAAATAATTATTGAATTTTTGATATAATTCAGGTATAAAAAATAAGATAAGTAAGCAGCTACACTCTTAATTCACTG